>PVKM010048488.1:0-11190 GCA_004027735.1 Carollia perspicillata
GGATGTGGACCTCCAGGGCGCTGTGCTCAGTGAAATAAGTCAGATGGAGAGAGAGACAAACACTGTGTGATCTCACTTATATGTGGAATCTAGAAAAGCCAGACTAGGAGAATCAGAGACTAGAATGGTGGTCCCCAGGGGCTGGGGGGTCCGGAGGGGAAATGAGGAAACACTGGTCAAAGGGGGCATACTTACAGCTACACGATCAATAAATTCTAGGACCTAACCTACAGCATGATGATCGGAGTTAACAATACTGTGTTATATACTTGGTATTTTCTAAGTACCTAGATCTTAGGTATTCTCTCTGCAAAATAGAAATGTTAATTATGCATGTGACTGATACAGGGTGCAGCCAAGAGGGGGGCACCCGAAGAGGGATTTGGAATGGGGTCCAGAACCCAAGGTGTCCAGGAAATATTAAGATGTCCTCACCCCTTCCCCCCTACAGGTGTGAGTTAGGGAAGGGACAAATGGAGCAGGGCCATTGAGAGCTGTTTTGCATAGCAACAGCTTTGGAGCTAACCTCTGGCATGGTCATTTGACTTATCTATAGCCTTTAACTGGTTTCATGGATATGTTAAATAGCTGTGGCCATGCTTTGAGCCAGGGAGAACAGAGTCACTTCCACCCAAGACTTAACTGGGAGGCAACTCCCTCTGGTTATAGCACCTACGTGAGAGATCAGAGATGACTGGCTTCACGCCATGGGGCCACACCTACTCAGACTCACTATGGCAGCCCAGTAAACCTAGAAGGATATGGTAGTCCTGGCAGGTGTAACTGATTGTAGGAGGAGTTGGAAATGGGGGTACAGAGGAAGACTGGTGTGGGGATTTAAACCCAGACATGGCAGCCATTGCAGGGGGAACCACAATATTTTGCCAGAGTGAGGACCCCCTCACAGCTCTGGTGGAGGAAAGAAGAGGCTTTGCCTGGATGGCGACACAGCTGACGGTGCCAGCGGCCTGGAGACACAGACGTGTGCTGCTTTTCCTGACTTACGGTAGCCCAGATAAGGGCAGGGGCAGAAGGAGGCACTGTGGGCGTCAATAGTTATCCTAAAGGACTTTGATAGTTTAATGGGGACATTGGGTCACTACTTTAAGTTTGTATAGACTTAAATAAACCTTTCCTTTCCTTTTCACAAATCTCTGGCATTGAGAGATTATCTTTCCTCTGGCGGCAGACAGATGAGCCCAGTAGGTGGTCTGGACGGTATTAGTATACCATGCTCCAGAGTCCGGGCCCCTGTGTGTGTGTGTGTGTGTGTGACTGTTCTGTAATATGATGCCAGTGTTAGCTGATGCTATGGTGGTAATCACTTCTCAATACGTAAGTGCATCAAATCAACATGGCACATAGCTTAAACCTACATAATGCTCTGTGTCCGTTATGTCTCCATAAAGCTGGAAAAAGAAAGGACCAGAAAAGAAACTGAGTTTAAAGTTCAAGTAACACTGGCAAAAGGAGGCAAATAGCACACTGCTAAATAAATCAACAGTTGCTTCTCTGCCTCGTTGTTTTCCCGAAGTCCTTTAACTTGTTTCATAACTGGCACCGTGTCTTCAGATGCTAGGTACCCAGTGCAACTGGCAATACCCCCAGTCAGGACGATCTCTCAGAACACAGCAGGGGCGTGTCTGCGCCACGATTCACCCAATCAGCAGAACTGTCGGTACCACCCCTCCGGTACTCCTAATTGCTGTATTTAAGAGGATAACAATAAAACTCCCTGCCGCCTCAGAAATATAAAAAATCAGAAGAGGAGTGATTCTCGCTGTTCTCAACCTATTGGCAGACTTGTCAGACTTGTGAGACAGGCCTCCCCAGAATGTGCTGCTGGTACTGGAAGCCAGCTTTAATTGGCTTTAGAGATTTCGCAAAGCACTGCAAATCTGAAAAATCAAGTTTGGGAAAGAGTGTAATCAAGCTGATTTATCCACAATTATCTCCCCGTTATCCTGCTTGTTACCCCGTTCTTCAATCACTTGCACAGACATTTTTATACAACGCAGACATGCAGGACAAGGCAGATCCTTTCTGAATCCCACAGTGAGCGAGAGGCTTGGCTCTGTTCATTTCCTGTGGCCTGGGCTCCCACAGGAAATGCCCCCGGACAGGCTGACCTCGAGATGGGTAGGATAAATGGGGGGCAAATGCCCGATGAGCCCCCGCTGCAAAGCTAGCAAGTCCCTGTACCCTAGACTCACTTGGAAACTCGCAATTACCAGCCTCCAAGAGAAGGCCTGGCTCGCGTCTGGCCGAGGATGAACACTGTGGACCACTCCAGGAGCACTCCAAAGCAAGCCCAAAAGCACACGTGAAAGATGCATCCATCGATGCCTGGGTACTGACTGACACCTGAACTCCATTCTCTTCCTTTGTTAGTAGTGATTTGAAATAACATTATTTATAACAATGGCATTCACGTGCCATGCACAGTTCCGGGCCCTCTACATGCCCCGTGTGTCTTTTCAACCTCACAATCCCTGTGGAGTTTTACCAGCATTACCCCCTTTTTACAGATGGTCAAACTGAGGCTCTCAGAGGCCACCCAGTATTAATGCAGCCAGATCTCCAAGCCCGTGCTCATAGTCACTAAGCGGTCCTGCCTCAACAAGGGGAGGCAGAGAGAGAGGGACCCAGGGTCACATGGAGGGATCAGCTGATCTTTTTAAGAAGCACTTGGAACCCTGATCGGGGTGGCTTAGTTGGCTGGGCATCGTCCCACGAAGCAAAAAGGCAGTGGTTCCATTCCCGGTCAAGGCGCATGCCTGGGATTCGGGGTCAGTCCCCGGTCGGGGCATATACGGGAGGCGACCGATTGCTGTCTCTCTCTCACACATCAGTGTTTCTCTCCCTTCCCATCTCCCCCGCTTCCCTTCACTCTAAACGTAAATAATACTTTTCTTTTTTTAAAAAAAGAAGCACTTGGAAAGAAGCAAGAAAACTTTAAAGAAACTGAAAGAAGGCCATGGGAGCCACTCCCAGACGGAGCCGGCTGGGGCCATCCTGCTTGGAGGCTGCAGCAGCGGTTGGGCCCGAGAAGTCTGCCCACGCAGGCCCCGGCCTTAACTGGGCCACCGAGTGCCTGGCGACCTGGCCTCTAGACCTTGCGATCTGCATCGCCCTCTAATTACTCTCAGGGCTTGGAGAGCTCCTAAGTGAGAACAGAGCAGAGCAAGAACACCCTGCAGCACTGGCTCTCCACCCAGGCTGCATGTTGCAGTCTCTGGGGGGAGCTTGAAAAATGTCGCTGTTCTTGCCTCCAATTAAATGAGAATCTCTGGGCCACCCTTGCCGGGGAGGTGGGGGCGCCACTGCTCTGGAACCACCTTCCAAAGAGACAGGCAGGAGGCAAGTGGGGAGATCAAGGGGCCCCGCCTCTTGATTCTTCCACCTTTTCCTGTGTTCTCTTTTATCTGGACTTTCTCTTCGATTCTTGTCTTTACCTCATTTATTTCCCAGCTGAATAAATCAACAGTGATCATTTTTAAAGTGCGACAAGGAATCCACAGCACCTGGCATCGAAAAACACACACAAGTTTGCAGGCCCGCCCATGAATCTTTCTACTCTGGGGGGACTCCCCTTCTGAAAGGGACCCTGTTGGTTGTGAGCTAAGCCAGGAGGCAGCGCTCTGTGCCACCTGGCCTGGGCTGAGACTGGCCTAGGCTGGCAGCATGTCCCTGGCCTTTGGAGGCCACTCTCAAAGGGCAACATCAAGACGAGGATCTGGCTTTGGGGCACGGAGGCACGGAGTCGCTCCAGGCCTGACACGCAGGCGGCGACTCCCCAGCAGGTGCAGAGTTGAGTAAACGTTTGCCGAGCTCAGAGGCTGCGCCAGGCACTGGCAGCCAGAGTGAACAAGGCACAGCCCCTGCCCTGAGGGAGCTCGGTTTAGGGGGAGGTCAGAAGTCTCGGCAGATCTCACTGGGCTAAGATCAAAGTGCCCACAGGGCTGTATTCCCTTCTGGAAATCCAGGGAGACTCTGCGTCTCTGCCTGTCTGGCTGCCAGAGCCACCCTCATTCCTTGGCTTGCGGCTCTTTCATCTTCAAAGTCACAGCAGGCCCCGTCCCATTCCTATTTCATCTCTCTGACCCCCTCTTCTCCCACTTTAAGGACTTGCGTGGTTAGACTGACCCCGGACAACCCCCCATCTCCAGGCTAGCTGGTTAGCAACCTTAACCACATCCACAAGCTGAATCCCCTTTGCATGCAAAGTAACGTACTCACAGGTGCCAGGGCTTGGGGTGCGGACAGCTCTGGGGGACATTATTCTGCCAATAGGTCGGTTGCAATGACACGGAGTTACATGGAAGGACAATCCTGTGCTCTCCCATTTCTGTGCTATTTACATTACATGCAAACATGCAAACATTACATGTCTGAAAAATACAGACAAGAAGAAAATCCCCCAAATGCCAGCAATGGTTATAGCTGCTCCTCTGCTCCGACATCACACTTTTAACACCCCTCTTACCACGTAGACGTTTGCTCATTGCTGGTGAGGGGTTTGCCCACCAGGCTGGAAGCTGCCCGAGAGCCCAGCCCTCATCTGTCTTCCCCTCCCCCACCCAGCCCAGGGCCTAGGGCAGTGGCAGGCCTGTGCTGGTGACCACAGTGGACACTGGCAGAGGACTCGCAGTGTGCCCAGCACATTCGGGTGCTTTGCGAGCACTGACCCACTCGGAGCTCCCGAGACCCTCAGAGGACAGCGTTATTGAGCTCCACTGTGTGTACATGAGCAAACTCCTCCTGGCCACCTCTCTCAAAGTCACCCTTGGGACCCTCAAAAGGGTCATTCAGCACTGTTGCCCACCTCTGCTAATGGGGACCAGTACTGACTCCATGTCCTGTCCACAAACATTAACCTGTCTAATTTACCCCAGTTCTGACCTGGATGAAGGCTCTTCCCAGAGAGCACGTGGGCGAGCCCAAAACCTCGGCAGGGAGCACCCCCTGGGGAGGAGGAGGAGGTGGGCTCTGTTCCTGGTCAGCGCAGCACGGGGCCCCTGCTGCCGGGCATGAGTCCCCCGGGCTGGGGGCAGCAGTGCAAGGAACCAGAAGATTGTCCAGTGAGGCCAGGGAGAGTGGGCGTCTCCACCAGCCCAGCACAGTGAGAGGGGCGAGGACTGGCGACCACGTGTCCAGGTTAGGATCCTGACTCTGCCACCTGGAGCTGTGGTCCTGGACACATGTCACCTGGCTGCCCTGACTCCCCAGCAGAGACCAGGGCCTCTGAACAGAGACGCACAGAGGAGATGTGCAAGGTGGCTGGACCCCGGGCCCAGAGCCACTGCCCAGTCGCTCTATGTCGCCACTGTCCTCTTTGGTCCCCCACCCATTCTGGCCATGGTGGCCTCCCCTTGAACTTGCCCAGCATGACCCCATGGCGGGAATTTGTCCCCACTGTTCCTTCTATCGGGAATGTCCCTCCCCAGACACCTGCACAGCCCGCCCCTCACTTCCTTCGGGTCTCGGACATTCCCACACAGAGCAGTGACACCCGGCCGCCCCAGACCGGCCCTCCTCCCTCTCCCCCACCCCTGTGTTCTTTCCTCCTACGGCTCATCACCCTCGAAGGGCCCATGATTTTACCTGCGTGCTGATCCGTAGCCTTTCTCGCCACGTTAGAGCATGAACTCCCTGAGAGCAAGGGCTTTGTCTGCTTTGTTCACTGCTCTGGCCCCCAGGTCTACAGTTCTGCCCGATGTCTGACCGCTGCTCCAAAGAATTCATGGAGGAATGAATGAACGCTCTCTATAATTTCAGAGAAAAAGCTCACGGCTTTACTGATATTCCCTCTGGTAAACGATCTGTAAGCATATTTCTGGCTACAGAAGAGAATTACAGAAAATGAATTATACCTCCAGGGGTGTCTCTCCCTCTCTCTTTCTTTCACACACACACACACACACACATACACACACACACACACCTGAGACAACAAGTACAAGCAGGAGGCCAAAGGGCACGGCAGGCAGCCAGAAGAGTCTGATGACCCAATTCTGCTCTGCCATGTGACTCACAGGAAAGCTCCGAGTTGGAGCTACACTCACCGTGTGGAACTCCTTGGTCTAACTGGTTCTCATGGACACGCTCGGCTTGTCCAGACAACAGATTTCGAACGAGCTCAAGCGGGACCTGAGAACCTGAGAGCAGGTGGGGACGACAGCCACCTTTTCTCAAGTGCACCCGGAGTCAAGTGCTTTTCAGAACAGGAGACTAATTCTACGTTTCACAGCCGAGGTTCAGAGATGGCAAGTACTTGATTGGACTGCACTCCCATAGCCTGTAAGCGGCAGTGGAGACTCGAACCCAGGACTCTGACTTCTGGCCTGTGAGGTCCTTCCATTGCCCCACACTGCCTGGAGATCCATGGAAGACCAATGTCTGGTGTCAGCAACATCGACGTGCTCAGCCCCTTGCTCTCCCCAGGAGGGGTCTCCACCACCAGAGCGGGTCATACCTTGAGGCGGAGAAAGGCTGGATGCCAACTCAAGAACCCTGATGGAGGAGGCAGATGGGACTCTACAAGGCAGGAACCAAGTCCACAGCCAATAAATACCTGCACGTAGCAGTACCAGAGGAGGTGCTGCAAAACCCGAGACTAGAATCCCGGCACCAGAGGCCCTCGGCCTGGGACCAAACTTCGGTTCCCAGCTACTTACTGGCTGGGTCTAACTAATGGGTCTCGGTGTCCTCATCTGCTTAACAGAGGGGACCAAACCCTGCAGGGAGGCCATGGGGACGCAGTTTACAAAGTGCCCAGTGCCCGGGGAGGGCCTGGGAAGGCTGAGCTGTTGATGTTGTCGTTACTACACTGCAGCTTTCAACTCCTCCCCTTCCAACTGACAAACCCTCTCCACAACGCTGCACGGAGGCTCATGGGAGCCTCCCATCAGCAGGCTGTCTGTGCGTGGTTAGACAGCTCCAGTGAGGTTACAGCTCTTCTGCTCAAGGAGCAGAGCCACCCCTTCTCCCTGCCATCCCCTGTGCTGCTCCGGACCTGCCAGGATGGCCCACACCTGGGCATGGCCAGGATGAGCATCCACGTCACCTGTTCCCCACAGGACCAGGTCTGCAAACCGGTCACCACCTGGTGGCAATGGGGGTACAAGAGCTAAACATGTGGGGTCCAGAACCCCACTCCATACCCTGAGTATGAAGATGCCACCCACCAGGGCATCACTGGGCACGTGTTGTGTGCTGGCCATGGTGTCCCCGCTCAGGGCAAAGTCTCTAACAAGGCAGATACAATTCCTGGCTTTCAGGAGTCCTGAGTTCAAAGCGGAAGACAGACAGGTAATGGCCACATCATTTGGTGAGCACTGTAATGGCAGAGAAGAGTACTGTCTGACACTTAAGAGAGCATAACTGACTCAATCTTGCAGACCCAGAGAAAGCTCCCTGGAAAAAGGTGGAGCCCCCCCCAGGGCCTGAAATCCAGTATGAGATTTCAGGTGTGTGGGAGAGAGGGACAGCCGGGAGAAGGGCTCGGGAAGGATGTGCTATGAGACAGTTCACCATCCTTTAGATGTGGAGCTCCTACTGCAGTTAATAATATATAGGGCATAGTTAATTTTTAAAATCGCCACCTAGGAAACCCACGGGCCTGGCTGCGCACAAACGGCCTTCCAGCCAGGCCGCTCCCACTGCGGGCACTGCTGCTGGCTCTGCGGGAATGAGCTGCAGGACTTTCCCGTGTAATCCAGTTAGGGTTACCTTGTTACTTTCAGACCCATCATTCCTGCCAAGGTTTTTATGAATCTTGATTCTATTATCCTACATATTAGCCTTCCATCCTGGTTTTGCATCATTCACAAATTTGATAAGCCTGCTTTCTATGTCTTTATCCAAGCTGCTGCTAAAAAAACCTTTGACAGAGGAGGCCAGATTCAAGGTCCCGAGGCATGGCCCCTGACGGCAGCCCTCCCCCAGCTGTGCCCCAGATGCAGAGCCAATGCCAGTACTCTCAGGACGCTCTACATGTTCACCCTCAAACTACTGTATTCGCCAGAAGACATTCTCCCCTTGTACTCCAGGGGGGCACAGACTCAGTAACCACAAGTGTAACATCTCCGTCATCTGGAACTTGGCAATGAACACCATCCCTCCAGCAGAACCAGCCAGCAATCACGAGAGCCTCTGGGCCTGCAGATCACTCAAGCCCTTAACACAGGAGAACTACTCAGCCCCTCCAGATAAACCTGCTAACTGTTATTTTATGCACAACAATGTTTATAAGGTGACTGCCTTCCTTTCAAGGCCTTGGCAGGTTAGCAGCTTTAAATCAGAAGTGGAAATGAAACTTGCTTTAAGTAAGCATACAGTCTGTAGCCTTTCAAGAAGACAGAACAACGTTAAACTCTAAGGAGCAAACCACAATGATTAAAATCCCGTTAGTGCATGGGAAAAGGGCCTTTGGTACATGTCAGCGCACCAAAAGCAATCCCAAGACCACCTGAGGGCCACTGGCTGCCAGCAGAGGTTAAATCATGTTTGGCATCCTTTAAATATAGAGAGTACTTTTTTTAAATGCACGATACTATGACTGTCACTGATGATGTGGGTGACATTTATTCATTCAGCAAACTTGCCCTGCGCACAGAGATGCACAGGTGTAGTGTGAATGGTGGAAAGGTGGAAACACCCTGCTGAACAGCAGTGACCCCAACAGGTGTGGTCCCTGCACCCACAGAGCTTACAACCAGCCACCAGCTGGGTGGCCAGTACACAGAAATGCTAATGAGTAACACACAGCATCATTTCAGAGTAAAGTTGGTACTACCAAACAAATAAAACAAGGAAATGTGATCACACGATAGGGTGGGGCACAAGGAAATGAAAATGATCTGCAGAGGTTCCTCCAGCAAGAGACAGGAGAGCACGGATGACGTGGAGAACCAGCTGGATCAGGTGCTGCACACGAGGAGGAATGCGCATGGGTACAACCTTTCGAGGGGCAACTCGGAAAGTAGAGGGGGAAAATGCTTTAACACAGAAATTCCTCACCAAGTATTAAGCCTATGTATTAAGTAACGCCTGAACCAGAATGTTCAACACAGCGTCGTCTACAACAGCCAAAAACCAGCGCCCACCTACTCAAGTCCAACGCCAGTGGGCTGATGGTATTAAACTCTTTGCCTTCATTTATTGGACTGCACTGCAGCTATACAGGAGGAAAAACTTTTCCTGGACCCTTCTGAGTTCTCAGTTGAGATCACTACATCAGAAGAAGACAGATTAACAAGAGAAAAAGAAATTGTATTAACATGTATGCCTCCCATATACATGGAAGATACTCAAGAGAAAGTGAATAACTCAAAGCTATGGCTTAGAACTCCAGCTTATATTGCACCCCCAGTAAAGAACAAGAATTTGTGCATAAATAACAGGAGAAATCAGACGAGTTGGGGGCTTCCAAGGGCAGCAAATTGTGGAAGGAAACTAATGATACACAGGCCGGCTGCGAAGTCTGTTGTGTAGAGTCCTCTGGAGCCATCTCCAGGCTGACGGGATTCAATGCCGTCCAGCGTCCAACCTCTGTCCTTCCTGGGAGACAGAGGAGAGGGAACACTCTTGAAAACATATGACCTGCTTTTAGGCAACTGGAGAGAAGGCAGGGAGCCTCTCCTGCAACTGCCTCTTCTCAATTTCCCTCAGCTCGAAATCATCTTTTATGCCCAAGCGGCATATTTGGGGGGAGCATATTCTGTCACCCTCCGCAGCTTTAAAAAAGCAAGTTGGGGAAAAGGCGGGTTTTTTTGGCATAGAAAGATGTTGTGGGTGCAATGCCAAGTGAAAAAGGCAGCCTACAATATTTTATTTCGGATGAGGCATACTTTATATGCAGAGCAAGTATTAAGTATTATGATGGGTGGGAAGGGGGATCTCGTAAAAGAACACAAACTGAGATGTTAGCTGTGGTTTTCTCTGATTTATAGAATCCCAAGTAATTTCATTTTCTTTCAATGTTTCTCTGTCTTGTATAAGTTTCCTGCACCGAGCCTATGTATTTTTCATGATTTGAAAAATCACTTATTTAAAAGAAGAGGAAAGAATTCCAGCAAATACAATTTGGTTAAAAGCTGTCCTTGTGGAAGAGGAAATGCAGCCACAAGAAACAGCTCACACCCCGGGAAGAGACTCAAAGTAGCTGACCAGAGGGTCTGCCCCTGGGAACGTGGACCTGACTTCACTGAAGACCCCATACAGGAAGGCTGCAGACAGTCAGCTGTGGGCATGGGACCCAAGGGGATGGAGACCTTGCAAACCACGGGGCGTGTCTGGGTATTTAATCAAACACACACAGCCACACTCCCCCATGGTCACATTCACCACCTCCCTGGTCTTTCCCACCTTGCACAGCCTCCAAATGACAGAGCCCAGTGTGGGCAGACCAGGGGTCACCCTTCCTTTATGGGGGCCTGACAGAGTGGAAAACGCACAAGGTATCTCCATGTAGCACCTGGCATTTTCTTCACTGTCTTTCTCCCTGAGGATGAAGTTGCCTCCCTCGAGTAACCCATGCCTTCCTTCACCTTCTCCTCTGAGCTTCTGTCTGTCAGAAGGGCAAGTCTTGACCTGCCTTCCTGAGTGCAGGCCCGGGAGACCCCAACTGGAAGAGCGCCTTCCTCCAATAGGCAGAAGTGTGCTCTGAAGCCCCTGCACTGCAGCTCCCGCACTCCCTCAGAATTTCCTGAGCATCTACTATGTGCCCGGAATATATCAGGGAATGGAGAGGATGGAAGGGACAGTGGTGAACACAAAAGTCAAGGGCCCCCTCTCTAGAAGCTTCATAGTCAAATGGGGCAAATGCGTTTGTAACCCAAGGCCACAAAGAGAACTTGTACCTGGACTTACCTGCATCTGACATTGCTCTGTACTTAGCACTTGCCTCCATGCAGTATGAAATGGAACCCAGCTCTGTCCAGGGCAAGGCCTGCTCTCTGGTTTCCTGTGCAGGCCTGTGATTTCCAGCACCCCCAGCAGCAAACCCCAGGGTGATTCTCAAATCACCTCGGAAACAAATGAACAAAAAAACTGACACTGAGAACACTCCTTTCTGGAACATACCTGTCACAAAGTTTGGTTCTATTCTTCTTCTTTTGCAAACTTGAAATAACTGCATTTCCTCCAAAAGTTAGTTGACATACTGTTAGACTCCCTGAGAAGAAAAAC
>PVKM010048489.1:0-11191 GCA_004027735.1 Carollia perspicillata
CGAACTAATCCGGGAGATGAACATCGATTCACGTCTGTGCTGTCAACTACCCGGCCACCACCACACTGTAAGTCAGGCCCCTCTCTCTGCTCCTTTCGCCGTCCACCTACCCAACTGGGAGACTCCTGCACCTCTGGCTCCTCAGACTCCGTTCCTTAGACATTCCCTCCACAAGTGTACCTTTAACTGCCGTTAGTAAGGCCGTAGAAGGTTGAGTGCAAAGCCCCAGCTCCTTTCCAAATGGAAAGAATAAGATTTTTGCCTAAAATCATGTTAAATCTGAGGACCCTTAAGACCTTAAAAACATCCTTGAAATAGCTGCCCACCTTCCTAAACTCTCCCCCTTTTCATATCTACCATCGATTCATTGGCTTGTTCAACAGCCATCACGCACTGCTGGATGACTGTGAGTGCTGGACACACGGGGCGTAAACCCACCGTCCCAAAACCCCATCATGGCCCATTTGCCTCAGAGCGTGGTGACTATGGATGTGAACGCAGGGGAAATCAGGTGTGGACACAGGAAATTCCTGATGTTTGTTGTACGCATGCAAGGCGAAGGGATTTGGAAATTCAAATTGACACTTATAAAAATATAAAGTACAGCCTCGGGAATAGAGCCAATCACCCTGTAACAACTACATACGGGGTCAGATGGGCGGGTACCAGACTAATCCAAGTGATAGCTTTGTAAGTTATAGAAACGTCTAATCGCTGTGTTGTATATCTGAAACTAACGTAATAATGTATGTCAACTGTAACTGAAAAAAATTTTTTTTAAAGATCCAGCTCAGTGAAGTATACAGGAAACGTGGTTGTGCTGACGTGGATTTTGTGAAGACTCTCCACCCCCCTCGTTCTGCACAAGCTCTGACTGTGCACTGTGTCACCACCATGCCACAGGACGTCACACCCAAACAGTGGGTGTTCCTTAAGTAGCTACTGAAGGCCCCGATAAGGAGGCTAGAGACCTAACAGAGACAGACTAGGGAGCATTTTTATTTGTTGTAAGACCGAGGACCTGAAGTCAGACACCCTGGTTTCTAATTGCACCTCTGCCCTGTTCTAATGTGAGGTCGCCGGTCCAATACCACAGCTTCCCTGTACCCTACTTCTCTCGTATGGTGACTGGGAGGTCAGCCTGGACTCTTGGTCTATCTTCCATAGCGAAAAGGAGTGTGAACCGGTTTATCCTTTAAGTAGTGTAATGGCTTTATATCTAATATTCACAGGTTAATCCTCCAGAGGAAGAAATTCTGTGAACTAAAAAAAAAAGGCGTATTCAATTTGTCGGGTTGGTTTGACTCTCCTCAAGGAAGGTGTTAGTGGGATCCAGACACTGTAGGACACGTGGGATTGAGGGGCTCGTGTCGAATGGACCAGCAGAGAAAGGAGGAGGCTGGGAGTGGCGTTCTTCCTCCCACGAAGGTGACGCCCGGACGAAGAGTGCGCCAACCCGGCATCTCTCCAGCTGGCCTTTAAGAACAGCCCTGCCATATTTTGCTTGCCTTCGCAAATTCTTTCCCCTTTCGTACTGGCCACTCATTAATGTGTTCATTAGCTTGGTTTTGCAACAAGATTTGCTACTAAGTGCCAGGCGCACAAGGTGGTCAAACACAAACAAGCTATAACCCTTGTCCTCAAGCCCCGGGCAAGCCCCCCGTCTAGGGGAGGGGACACTACAGGTGACTGGGGCAGTGGGGTTCAGAGGGACCCTGGTCAGGGAGGAAGGGAAGCTGGAGGGACGTGAGGAATTAGCCAAAGGGAGGGCGAGGGGGAAGAGCGTTTTCGAAAGGAAGGAGGCACGAAATAGCACGAGATGTAAAGGGCTGCGAGTCGTCCAGTGCGGCGAGCGGGCAGGCTGCACGGGGCCAAGGCAGGGAGGATCCTGAATGGCTCTGGCACTCGGCTGCGGGCCAAAGCGAACGACGGGAGGGCTTTAAGCTAAGTCTTTCGTAACCATATTGCATTCCGAACATGCATGGCTATCATCTCCCTCAAGACCTTTTCTCAAAATTCAACAGAAGCCTTCTCTGGATAACGTGGTATCGTTGAGCGCATTTCACTCTGCGGATTCTCAGGATTTTGCAGCTCACTTTCTTTCCATTGGGTGACATCCTCCCTTTTCCCCGACTGAAGGTCTTCTCTCGGTGTCCATGGCAACCCCTTACCCATCTTCAATACCCTGATACAACGAACATCACTTCCCCCCGAACACAGTCACCTTCTCCTTCCTCCCTGCCCTCAGGACACAGATACAGTCCCTGTACTTCTTACCAGGCCCCGTCTCCCGTTAGACCAGGGTCCCATGAAGGCAGGGACCTGCCTCCCAGTTCACGTCTACGTGTCTGCCCGTTTACTCAGCAGTGTGTGAGGGACACCGGCTCTGCACCCGGCATTGTGCTGGACGCTGGCCTCCAGTGCAGCGGTACTGAACGGCGGAACTTTTTCTCATGCAGAGTCCGTGTAAGTGTGTGTGCGCTGTATGTGTATGTGGAAATTAGAGTGTGACGGGCCATGAAAGTCGATACCTTTTCAGGACTCCAAACATGAAAAACTACAAACAACTGTTTTTTTTTTAAAAAAACTTATTAGCTATTTGCCATCATACCACATGACGAAGCCGAAAAAGTTCAAATGTTTTCAAGTGCCAGGAACCCAATCCCTAAAAATATAAAATGTCGAGCTGCTAGAATGGGTGTCAGACTCATTTTCACCGGGGGCCACATGAGCCTCGCGGTGGCCTTCAAAGGGCCGAATGTCATTTAGGACTGTGTAAATGCAACTACCCCTTAACGAGGAGCAAGGAGCTTGGCGCTGCCACGGGGTAGAAACAAGGTGCCGGGCCGGATAAAACAAGGTGGAGGGCCGGGTTTGGCCCGTGGGCCTTGTGTTTGCTACCTGTGAGCTAGAGTAAGAACCAAGCGGATAATGTCCAGAAATCCACAGCTATTTTTATTACATAAGAAAACCTCCACCGCCTCCTACATGACCTGCAAACCAAGGAATGGGACTTTTTGGTGCCTTTTCATTCGCTCACCCCAAGGTTATCAGTGCCTGCTACCAGCCAGCTCTGTGGCTGGTTCTGAGAATAGTAATGGCTGCCATTTTTTGTGTGGTTTTAATCCTTTTCAATCACCATGTTAACTGCTTTGTGTATATTAATTCAATAATCCTCAAACTAACCCTATGAAGTAGTTGCCTCTTATTTTAGTAAATGTCTTAACCTCTCTGTGCCTCGGTCTATTCACCCACAAAGTGGCAATAACAACACACTTGCTGGGCTGTTGAGGAATTAGAAGAGTTCACTCACACACACAGTGAGTTCAGAGAATAATGCCTGACGTGTACTGTACTTTCAGATATTAGCTAAGTATCGCCACCACCGCCATCTCAACTGGATGAGAAAACTGAGGCTCAGGGAGGTCAGAAGTTGCCCCAACTCCTGTCTGTGGCAGGCGGACTGAGCAAACGCTGTGGCCTCCTCTTCCTGCCGATGCTTGGACATCACTTTACACACACGAATAAAATAACCACTCTGGGAAGCAAGAAGGAAACAAACCATCAGTAGACTAGAGATTATGGCGAATGCCCTTGGGACAGGGAGTGGATGCAATCTGATGTCTCAGAGGAAACCAAAATTCCCAGCTCCCAGACAAGGGTATGTGACTGCCAGGAATGGGGGCTGAGACCAGGAGTGCTCCCGACTGCAGCTGGTTGTGCGCGGGGGTCCAGAGAGATCCAGGGGTGACCCACAGGGTGACAGTTTCGGTACAGTGGCCGAAAGCTCAAGCAAGCCCTTTCCTCTCTCCTCCTTACCCTCCTATCCACCCTCTTCCCTCCTTGCACAGGGCAGCAATAAAAGACTGTCTGCCTAATAAGATGCCACACGGGGCTTGGACCTCGGTTGAGAAAGTAGGCAACGCCCTTTGTGCCTTTGTTTGCCTGCAAGGAACAGGCAGCTGACCGTCAAAATGACCCATCCACCAGCTGGTCTCACCCCTCCCACACTCTCACCAGACTATTAGCCTCAGAGTCTAATGTCCCTTTAAGCTGTTGGCACCAGCAGATATGACAGATGATGTTACAATCAAGAATCACCAAATGCTTGAGGAAATTCAATACCACAGAGAGGAAACAAACTCAACAAGCGAAGGACTTAACACTCAACAAAAACGAAAGCGTGTAATTACTGGCTTAGGGGAAAGTGTGAGAATATTGCGAGCATTTAGAAAAATTAGCTCAAGATAGTGCAAATGAAAATTTCAATAACTGAAGGATTTAAAAGTGACTGAATAGACGAATGGCAACATAGCCGGCAGAATTAGAGAGCTGGAAAGCGAAACTGAGCAATGTTCCCGGAAATCAGTGCGGAGCAACGAGAAGGCTTTTAAAAAGCAACGTTAAAAGACATGAAGGATATAAAAGGACATATAGAACAGTCCCAACATCATATATAATGAGTGCTAGAAATAAAGAGTGCGTAAAATGGAGAGAAAGCAAGGTTTTTTAAAGGCGGAAGCAATCTGAAGGGAAGGAAAAATGATTCAAAACTACTTCCCAGAATTGAACCAAATAAAAGGCATGAATCTTTGGATTGAAAGGACACCCTGCCAAACTGGCTAAAATTTTTTTTTAAAATAAGTAAAAACTATCATATAAGACACATGTTAGTAATATTTTACAAAACCAAAAGTAAGGGGGAAATGCTAATTGTATGTAAAGAAAGACTCGGGTTGACATTAGAATTGTCAACCTGAGTTGACTGCAAAGGATAAAAGATAACAACAGTGGAATGGGTTAAAAATTTAAAAATGAGCCCTGGCTGGCATAGCTCAGTGGATTGAGCGCGGGCCTGCAAACCAAAGGATCGCGGTTCGATTCCCAGTCAGGGCACATGCCTGGGTTGCAGGCCAGTTCCCAGCGGGGGACACACCAAAGGCAACCATACATTGATATTAAAAAAAAAATAAAAATAAAAATAAATCGTGTATGTGCGTACTGAAATGGCATTGAACTTCCTCATACAGAAGACATTCCGGGGGTCCACTGTGCTGGGTGCACAGGAGCGCAGGCAGCCACCTGCCCAAGCCTGAGCTGAGGTTCCCACCTCCACATGTTCTGACAAATGGGGACTTGTGCCCCAGGATCCGGCCAGCCCCTCTCCCCAGACCAAAAAAAAAAAAAAGGACATTTTGGTTGCATTTTGCTGAAAACCTGCTGTAAATCTCTTCAATAGGTACCCTTAAAGATTTAACAGACATCCATGCTGATGTGACCATAAAGATGTCCAACTTTCACAACTTCCTGACTGATTTTCTTTTTATCAGAACCCGACAGTCATCACTGACCCCTGTAATTCTTCCACTTCAATGTTTTTTAAAAAACTGATATATTCACTTTCTTTTGCTTGGCACATGTCTAGTACTTCTTGCCATCCTTTCTATTTTCAATTTTCCATTATCGTTTTTATTTAGCTAAATTTTTTAAACATAAAAGTTGAAAATTAAATAAAATCACAGAGTCTCTATCTTTTGAAAAGCAAGCTTAATCTGATTACATTTGTTTTGATTTCTACTAAATTAGGAATTAATTCTACATTCACGTTATCCTATTTGTCTTACTATTTGTTTCTTTTCTCTCTAGATTCCTGATAGACTTTCTGAATTTTCTATCTTTTTTCTTTACTGGATCTATTTGCCTGCAGCTTCTATTTCAACATGCAGAATACCAGACTTTGTTGGCTGGGACTAAGAATTATGTGTCCATCATGGTTCCATAGATTTCCACTGCATAGGATTCTTAATTCAGTAAAAACTTTGTTTATACAATGACACCATACTGCACCAAAATTATGTGCATATTATCACTCCAAAAATAAGTTTACTGTTAATGGTAAACTTTTAAACTGAATTTTCAATAGTTTTCACAGTATTTTCAATGTTTCACCTTCTACAGAATAAACTTCCAAAGCCTTCAAGTTTATAAATTTAATGAAAATATTGATCTATGCCTGAAATTATTTTATTCTTCACTTACTTTATAAAGAATATTTACCATAATGCTATAACAAACACCCACTGTAATGGCAAAACTTAAAAAAAATCCCTTTAACATGAGAGAAAAATATAAAAGCCTCTATTACTGCCACTTTTCAACATTTTCCTACAAGTTCTAGCTAGTGCAATAGGATAAGAAAAAGTATATATAATGGGTAAATTGTAAAGAAGAAATATAATAACAGTTTTTGCAGCTGATGTAATTTTCTACATAGATAATTTAAGACCATCTACAAATAAATGATTTTAATTAATGAAAGTGTTTGACACGATTGCTGGATATAATATTAACAAACAAAAAGAATAATATTTCTGCACAATAACAATGTTCAATTAAAAATATGAAAAATTAATTCATTCACAAGAGCAATAAAATTATAAGAAGTAACAAAATTGCACAGAAATAAGCCTAATAAAAGATGTACATGTCCTAAAAGGAGAAATCTCCAAAAACTCTCATGAGACCTAAAATATACCCCAAATTAATGAAGAGATGTTGCTAAGCTCAACATTGTAAAATGTCCATTCTTTCCAAATTAGTTAATAAATATACCACATTTCCAAACAGAAGTCTTAAAATTTTGACAAGTTAATTCTAAACTCATATGAACCTATAATACCCAAGATTAGACGATTTCAAAGACAAATGGAGAGGTGATTATTAGCACTATCAGTTATCAAAAGCATTGTAAAAATACAGTCAGTAATGGGCTAGACAAATTATAACCAATAAGATGGAACAGAGCGCCTAAAAATGAAGCGAGAAAATACGGGAACTTGGCATGGGAACGGAAGTGGCATTCCAAGTCCACAGCAAAAGATGTGCTACTACTCGCTAAGTGGAGTTGGGAACTCATGGAAAAACCCAGGTTTATTCATAGCTCACATAATACACAAAAACAAATTCAAGAAGGCTTAGGGCCTAACTATGACAAACATACTTTTAAAATTGTACTAGAAAATACAGAGAAATATCTTTACGACCTTTGGGTCACATCGTCATCACAGTTTTGCAATTGACAGCATCTGGCACACCGTCATCGGAGTCTTGCATTTGGCTCATCCACTGCCTGCCTCTCAACATCCTGTAATAAAATGCGGAGACCGACTGCCCAAAAGACAATGAACTCTGTTCAGGTTAAGGAAATTATTTCTTCTTTGCTGGCTTCCAAAAATCAGGGCATATTCAGGAATTGTCGCGTCCCCCCCCCCTATAAAATAACCAATTTTCCCCTACAAAAAAACTAAAACTGAGGTTTGTACCAGTTAGGTATCCATCTCATCGCCCCTGCATGCAAGTCTTTAATAACAGTTTTCGAAGACAAGGAGGAGCTGTAGAATGAATGGTAATCAGGTGTGCTCTGTCCCCAGCAAGGGAGATAACAAGGAAACCAAATGAGTGCAGTAGCAGGGAGTATCTAGGTTAAGACTCTACGTTAAGATAAAAATGCCCCTGACCAGGAAGGTTTAAAACACTGTGATGTAAAGGAAGAAAAGCAACAAATATGTCCCCTTTCCTTAAATGCTTTGGAACATCAAAGTAGCCATCTCTCTTGGGGGGTAGGGGGCAATTGCTCATTTAAAGGGGATAAACTCCATCACTGATTTAACCTAACCAAAATCAGAACCACCAATCCAGAGGTCTGAAATGCAGACACCCAGAGGAAACCTTGCTTTTGGGGGAGAGGCTTCAGGCTCTCACCTTTGATGGAATCCGGGAGAAAAACCATGGGCTGCGGCTCTGCCCCTGGGCAGGTGATGTGCACCCGCCCTCCACCAAGCCAGGAAGAAGCCTCTGACCTTTCGTACGAGGTGCTGGACACACACACACACACACACACACACACACACACACACACATCCTGTTGTCCCACCATATGGGCCATGAATCATTCACCAAGCCTCTGAATCAATTATTCATCCAAACCAAAGACCAAACACTTTGCTAATTGTCCAGGGAGGAGGGAGGCAGGGGAAAGAGCGACTGATTGAAGGAAGAGGAATCCGTGCCAATCTGACAATTGGCAGTATTAATACTTCATTTCTTTTAAACAAAACACAACAACAAAGCAGCAGAAAGAGAAAGAAAACAGCTTCCTCTAAGTAATTGGGATAACTAACATCGGATATGGGCAACACACTGCCCTCCCCCCACGGTCCTAATCAAGGCCCCCCACCCCATGGCACCCCTTCTCCACCCTCGACCTCACCAGTCTCTGCCGCCCTCAGAGCTCAGTACCCCTGCCCCACGGGGCTCAGTCCTAGTCTACACTGTTATTCCTGCCACGTGGGCTCACGACTGGGAAACACACCTGGGCAGAGAATGAGCGAAGGTGGAACGCCACGCTTAAGCCGAGTCCACGGTCCCCAGACCCTCCTCCGCCTCCCTGCTTCCAGCTCCACAGGCAGGCAGGCACGCCCCCTTGCTTTTCACCTCCTTATTCATCCCACATTTGTCGGGCATCGCTTATGGGTCTGAGAAAACCCAAGTCTCCCTGGAGAATAGAGACAGGAGAACATGTCCCCAACACCCTCAATCTCACTGTAGAGACAAGAGGACCACCAGAAAAACATAGAGGGGACACGAGTGCATGATGACGGAGCAGAAATGCGGGTAAGTGCTCAGAGGGTGCAGAATGGGATGCGGCTTTCCTCCTGAGGCACTGGGTCTGGAGCTGGTTCTCACAGTCTGAGCATCCTGGCCTGCACTGGTGAAAGGCAGGCACGTATCCACGAGGCAGGGTGACCGAGTGACGGAGAGCAGGAAGCAGCTTTAAGATGAGAAAGGTACCACCTCGTCTGGCCCTGTTGGGGTGAAGGAGCCCTGGGTGACAGCAACGAGACAGGAGGGGCCATGGGCATGGGGGAGGAGAGGCAGCTGATGGACACCTGGAATGCCACACTCAAGAGCTTCTCTTCCAGATCAAATAGGGAAGAACAGGTTGTCAAAAGGATCCGTCAGGAGGGAGACAGGAGGAAAGAGTGGCTCGACAGCACACGTGATGCCAGACCACAGCAGGGGCACACTGGAGCTGGGAGTCCGGGTCTAAGGCTCTCCTTGCAGGGCATGGTCTCACTGATGGCCATCAGACAAGGGGAAGATGGTAGAAACAGGCAGGAGAAAGACAAGGTGCTGGGCTGATGAAGGCATCAAACGTTAACAAAAGCGTCTGCCTAATGGGAAAGGTAATGAAAGCCAAACAAATCCTCAAGCTTGTAGGTTCCTTAGAGATCGTCTGATTCAACGGTCCTAAAATGTGGGTCACAGGCTTCTTTGAGAAAAAGTTAGGATGCATTTCCCTGGGGAAAGCATATATACATACTAACTTTCAATACTATTCCAGGCAGCTTAAGACACCCCAAACTCCATCCACCCAAACTTCCAGGCTGCATGTGCATATACGGGGGCTGGGCTGTCCCTCAGAAAAGCCTGGCAGTGACTGGGGCAGACCCCGGAACTCCTGACACGCTTCAAGGTCTTTTCCTTGTAGTCCCACAGACTACTGACACCACTGGTGGAAAAAGAGCGATGCTGGAAAGGGGTCACTGTGTAGGAAAGCACTTCCAGTTCCAAGAGAAATACTATGGAGGTAGGAAAAAAAACTGAATAAAAATCAGTGTGAGAAGTCCCCATCTTTGTAATCCCTTGACATTTTGCTTAGCTTTTGTTTTCAATACGCCCCAAAATCTGAAGGGGGCCACCTTTCAAAAGTCATCAGACAGGCTCTCCCTCCTCCCCCGCTTCCCATGCACACAGAGAAGACCATCTCAGCCTGCCCTGCTGGGACACGGGCCTGCCCTCAGACGGATGAGCAAATCAGGGCTGACCAGCTGCTGTTGTGGGGAATTCATCTTCCAGTGGCCATCCAGGCCCAGGACGTGCACTCCGGGACTGATAACCTGGGGGAGTCTCTCTGCAGTAGAGTCCCAGGGTTGGGTCCTCCTGGCAAAGACAAGACCAAACTGGTCAGGACTGAGGTTGGGGGCTACTGCTCAGGTGGGGGAAAGACCACGGAGATGCCCTTGAAGCAGTGGACAGGGAGGCAGGGCAATCCAGCCCCGGAACAGCCCTTGGAAAGAAGCTCTGCTCTCTCCAAAGGAAGGACGCAGCTTTGAAATCCCTTTAACGAAATCACCGATACAGAGAGGAAGCTAAGAGAACACAACGGCCATGCTGTCTGCATTCGCGAGTTCTCCTTGCGACAACATGTGAGAAGGAGAGAGATAAAGTACCGATACCCACGTGCTGAGATGCAACCTGGGCAGGAATATACAGAAATTCCTGTTGGCAGGCGGAGCAGAATACAACATGACCAGGAGCTTGTGCCTACCTTCTTCACGAGCTGCAAAACTTCTCATTCTCATTCTTATTTCTTATTCTTCCCCTTCCCCTCGCCTCACCCCTCCCAGCAGCTCCCAGGAGGACCGTCAAACTTTTTCGCACCTTCTCTGCGCATCCTTCTCTGAAGGCAGGTGACTTCGTAGGTGCCCCCACGATTCCTCCCAGTGATGAGAGGAAGGCACGGGGGAGGGCGGACGGCGACAGGGCCAGCGTGGGGCGGTGCCAGACCCTCTCGCATGTGCCATCCGCTCATCTCCCCACCCTCACAGCCATCTGGGAAGGTCAAGCAACTAGCCCACAGCCATGCCCCCCGATCAGGACCACACCAGCAGGCGATCAATTTGGGTCTGGAGGTGCTTTCTTCACAACACACACCCTCTCTCTGGAGCTGACCGAGTTTTACTGCCAAACTCTCAGTGATACAGGTATTAAAAATCTACTATAAACTCAGCATTAAGTTTAGTGCTTTATACAGATGCAGGTTTCCAAGCCTCCAAAGGGGTCAGAGAGGGTACAGGAAATAAAACAGAGATACAGCACTTTCTTCACTACAGAATTTAATAATTTGGTTAGTTATTAAAAGAAACATAAAATTCTGATCAATACAGAAAAAGTAAGAAAAATAAAAATAGTAAGGCCGAATGAATAGCAAACATGATGCAAATGAACGCAAATGCATCATTTATTACAATAAAGATGAATGTGTACGCTATCCCAAAAGAACAAGACTCAGATGTATGACTGAAAAGCAACACAAAACACAGGACGATGGCGGGGTTTTGATTACGTA
>PVKM010048490.1:0-11186 GCA_004027735.1 Carollia perspicillata
TTCTTGAATTGTAATTATGCAATAATGTAAAAACTGTGGAAGGACTATTATATTGTACATACTTAATCTCCATATTTATGGTAGGGATAAAGATAGACTTTTCCACAGATTATTCCTTTTTTGCCCAAGACCTAAGAAAGACATAACCTTAAAAACTCGATAAGTTATTTCATACTATCGATTTTCAAAAACAAGTTCCGTAGGGTGCATTCCTCATTATTCTCTTATATCTGTTGGTATTTTCTTTAGTACAAATTGCACTGCATTGCTCAAAAATAGTCAATGTATGAAGGAATAAATGGATGGGTATGTGAAGTAATCCAGGCCTTTTGATCTTTGAAAAGGAGGGACTTATTGCCCACGAGCAAACAAAATCAGCTACTAGGGTCGACTACTTTAATAAGCACTGTATGACCAGGTGGTCATTCATTCTCCCCACGGCATGTCCTAGGTTAATATGTCTTTATTCGAGATCTTTGACTCCCACTCAGTGAATTTTTGGTTTAACTTTCCTCGCCCTCATTGTGTAAGAACAGTCTCCAGTGACAACCAGCTGCTCTTTGCCTAGATTTGAGTTCAGAGACAAATTACATGCTTAAAATGGATTAGAACGTGTCACCACACATTGGTCTGTGAGGAGCACCCCGGTAGGAGCAGACGGCTGTAATTAGAGTGTGCTTCTGTGGCAGAGAATTTGATTAGAGATGAGACAGTTATAAATTCTTCACGAGAAGAAATTGTCTGATAAGATTAAGAATTACTTGTATTTCATGGATATTCTCTCTGCATCTTACCCTACACAGTGGCTGATGCTAAATTCTGTGCTACAAAGGTACAGTAATAAACACGTACAATTAAATTGGTCAGCAGAAAACACATTTAAAATATTATAACATCTTAGATCCAAAAATACAAGCAATGCCGGAAGGTCGCGTTGAGGAGCAGCCATTTCTTCTGTGTATATAACCCTTTTATGGCACGCACATGCGTGTACATAACATCCTTGTTGAACTTCTTTTCAAAATCATGTGGATAGTAGCAACACATCATAATAGCAGAAATGAGGGGAGCGCTTGGTGATGGGAAGTTATTTAACTATATTCCAATATGGAAGAGGAAAAACATACCGGGCACACACATGACAAAGAGGTGTTTTAAAGATGTGTATACTTTATAGGCCAGTTCCTGTACGTCTCTGATCCTCCCACTCCTCCTCCGTCTGCGTCCCGTTGCCTGGCTCCTGTTGGTGTGTGCATCCTCAAGAATTCAAGAGGTGGGGAAATTCCCTAGAGTTTCCATATCAGAGCTTCCCCTGCAATTGGAGAGATTATTGGTGGAGGCAGTGTCTCTCTTACTTAAATAGATGCTGAAGACATTTAAGACAGATCAGGAAATCCTTTAAGAACCCTGGTGCTTCAAGAATTTGGAGGAGGAAAAAAAAAAGCCACTGAAAGGAAAACTTACTCCTTCTCTGTGGAATTTAAGAATTCTGCTTTCCATCAAGAATAATAGAGAGTTTGACACTGTTTGGAGGCCTCCGATCGATGAATCCTGTAAACATTAAACATGTGATTAGAGACTCTATAGATGTTATAATGCATTAAAGGAAACGTATCCATTGACCCCTTATTCTGAATATCATGGAATCCTGACTCTTAGCTGCCAACCCAGTGGCAGGGTGGAATAGGGGTGGGTGGAGGGGGAGCGGTGCACCAGGAGCATTACCTGATGTGCCCCTCTCAACCCCCCGACCACCTGCTGTCTGGATGACACCAACTTTCTCCCATTGATTTTTGCTTTCCTGTTGCCCTTCACCAGAAAATTAGCTCTAGGGCAGTGGTTCTCAACAGAAGGGTTTTGCCCTGCAGGGACATTTGGCAGCATCCGGAGACTAGGTGTGTGTGCACGTGCAGATGCACACACACTCCTGGCAGCTAGTGGTTGAGGCCAGAGGTGCTGCTCAATGTCCTGCAATGCACGGGACGGCCTCCCATTGGAAGTGATTATCTGACCCATAACGTCAGTAGTACGAACAGCTGAGGGATGGTGGGAGGTGAAGCAAAACAAACAAACAACAAATTCAATAAAATATTTGTCAAAAGAAGGATATTGTTTCTGGTGTGGGGACATTTACGACCCAGCAGGATCGTAAAAGGAGCGCATAAGGAACACTGTGAGACACCCGGGAGCACCAGGCATTGTTCCTGGAGGTTTGTACAGAGGACTCACCGTGTGTTGGGTTAGGGGGAGACAGGGAGGCAAAGGTGGGGGATGCACCCGGTCCTCTCAGGCAGAGGAAAGAGCACAAACGTGTCCTTTCAACTGGGGTGCATTTTTAAAAAAATCATGTTGGACCAATAGAGAACTATTTTCTTTCTCGCTTGACCTATCTATTTAATAAAATGAAGCCTCCCGAATAGATAGTTTTGCAGCGTTAAGTACCCACTATGAAAAATAAGTATTTGTTGGGATTAAGTCTCTTTATCATGAGAGGGTTGTACTTTAATGAGTGGTTGTTGGTATTTTTCTTAAATCCTTGAAAATGTTTATGATTGGAGATGGAACTTCTTATCTCCCATTAGTGTTTTTGCTGACAAGTAAACTCCTATCAGAGCTCAAGCTCAGACACTTTCAGGATGGACCAGAACCAAACAAATTAGAGTTAGGAAACCGGGCAGATCTAGGGATCAGGAGACGGGCAAGTGTTGCAATATGGTGGTAAGACTTGGGGTTGGTTGTTCAGGAAACCACTACAAAGAGATATGTTCCAAACATTAGGTCTGAAGAGTAGTCATTCATCTATGAGGTAAATGCAGGTGTGTTTCAAAGACACAAACCAAGTCTAAGTTCCAGATTAGCCATCTAACCAGTGTTTGAAGGCTAGTACATAGAGGTTCAGGGGTGGGAAGTCTGTAAGTGTATATATACAAGGGGCACTAGGATTGAAAACCTGTCATTCAATTCAGGAGTCAAAAAACAGAACCTCTGCTTAGTGAGGATGAAGAGGTATGTGTGCAGGAAACAAAGGGCCAGATTAGCAGGCCAGTGTTCAAGTGTCAAGAACAAGGCAGGAGCATAGTGTTCAAGAAACGAGATAGCAAACAAAAGAGAGATGATAGATGACAGACCTGGAGCCAGCGTTGTGCCAGGGAAGTCTTCTGAGGCCCCATCTCTGCCTCCACTATTCACACCCTGGTGTGATCTTCTTCCCTCAATTGCGGGCAGGGACCTGTGACTTGTTTCTAAGCAATAGAATACAGCCAAGGTGGTGGGACATCACTCCTTCGTGTTACCTAAGACTTTGCCTTCTGTCTTCTCCCTTGCTGGCTCCCTTGTGAGGAGGCCCTTGTGGCAACCAACCAAGAGCCAGCCAGGACCTGAGGCCCTCAGTCTGACAACCTGCAAGAAACTGAATCCTTCCCAAACCCATGCAAACCTGGAAGTGCATCTTTCTCTGGCAGAGCCTCATATAGACCCTCTCCCTGGCCAACTCTGTTGTTGCAGTGAAAGGGATGCTGCAGCATAAAACATAGCTAAGGGGCATCCAGATTCCTGACCACAGAGACTGTGGGATGGTAGTTGTGTGTTGCTTTAAGCCACTATGGCATGCTAATTTATTATACAGCAATAGATAAGACAACTAAGGTAGGTAGGCATGAGTTGATGATGAGCCAAAGTGATTATTGGGTTGGATGTCCTTCAAGGCAGAGGATAGTGAGAGCAGACAAATGGGAACACGGAGCCAAGGGCATCTCCGAATGATCGGTCACTCTCAGCAGCTGCAGGGACAGGATGTGACAATTCTCCACACTTGCTGCTCTCTTCTTTCTTGCTGGGAGGGAGACACTTGGTTGTACATACGTTCTGGTGGGCCATAAACCAATGAATGGGTAATGCACAAAGCTACAGCTCTCCCGTAGACAAATGTCAGGTCCAGTCCCACTGCTATTACTTGGAAATATTTTGTGTTAAATCCAATTGTGTGAAATCAATTTTAATAGCTGGAAGAAAGACAGCTTTTCAGAGTGATGTTCAAGTACATGTGAAAAAACACGCTTAGTGTTTTTAGTGAATTTAAATGTAAAATTTTTTGTATGATGTCTGTAAGTCCTCATATTCTTGATTCTAGTTTCCTTTTTTCTCTCGAATCTTTAATGGAATTAATGATTTTGCAGATAGACACTTAGAAGGACAATGTGTAAAGTCTCGATCCACAGGATGTTATATTCTAAAAGCTTATGAGGAGAGAAAAAGTAAAATGCTTTTGCTTTGTCTATAAGACAATACTATATTTCAGGAAGTTAACAGAAATAACTTTATTGGATACAAACACGAGGGGTGAAATCTAAGTTGCATTTCTTGTTCTACTACTGATTCATTTTATACCATTGGTAAGCTTTTCAATCTTTTTTTTTTTGGTGGGGGGAGGGGTTTTGTTTTCCACAGTGCTTTCAGGAAAAAAATGCTACATAAATAAAGGTTTTCACAAAAATTTTCAGGGATTTTTGCATGTTTGAATACTTATTTGATAAAATAAATCATAAGATTTAACATGAGATCAACAAAACCATGTATATTACATTAGTTTCCCATTATAGAACTTTGGTTATATTGCTTTATCTTAACAAACTTTTTATATGCTTCTAAGATTAAAAACTAATTTTTAAAAAGATTTTACTTATTTTTTAGAGAGAAGGGGGAGGGACGTAGAAAGAAAGAGAGAGAAACATCAGTGTGCAAGAGAAACATCAGTTGGGCACCTGGCCCTCAACCCAGGCATGAGCTTGGATCGGGAATCTAACAGGTGACCTTTTGGTTTACAGGCCGACTCTCAACCCATTGAACCATAGCAGCGAGGGCTAATTTCTTTAGTTTAAACTTTTTTAAAAGGAGTGGAACATCTCTTGCAAAACAGGTGGTTAAAGTTATACAATGTATAATTTTGAATGCTTAGAAAGGCCTAATTATTAGATTTTTTCTGTTTTATCTATTTTTACAAAGATTTTCCCAATTAAAAAATAAATATTTAATAACATATTTTAGTGTGCTCGTAACTTCTCACTGTACCGCTTCCTGCCTTTCTTTGTATCTAACAGGCACATCTTGCGGTATTGGTATATTTTATATGGTTAGAGAAGAGGAAAAAGAAAATGAAACTAGGAAACCCAAACTGAAAATTGCCACTAAACTAAATTAGAATTCATTTTGCACATTAATGAAAGGCCTTTCCTTCTGAACAAACTAAATCTGATAAGAAACCTATAGTGACAACCAGCTTCTTTTTAAGGTATAGTTCCATTGGCATTCAATGTTTTGAAAAGTTGGTTACAAATGGCTTTAAATCAATGCTCCTATGACTTAGGATCTGGTAAAGAGTATCGGTGGAAGTTTGCAGAGAAAAATTCTCACAGACTGACGAGTAGAAAAGCATTATTTTGAGATTGCGTTTTCCTTAGAAATCAAGTTTATGTGTGCATCTACAAATTTGGGGCAGAGGAAAAGAGGAAGAAGAAATAGTTATATAGATTACTGTTAACAAAAAAAACCACAAAAAAATTCCCTTGGTTTTTATTGTGAAAGAAACTTATCTTTAAACAACAGCATTATTTTAGAGAATAATTTTAAATAGAGGGTATAGTCATACATATTTTATGCAGTCTTGTACATATATATAAAAATTTGTAACATAAATTAAAAATCATTATATATAACGTATGTTAACCTAAAAATAAAAAGGCCTTTCAGAGTGAGAGGTAAACAAGCATTTACTTGAGATCAATGAAAGAAGCTGTTCGGGATCCATGAATTGAGGCAGAAATCCAAATAATGTTCCAATCTGGGGACAGAGGTGTTAGGTACATATGAGGAAGACATTCTTTGGGTGCAGATAATGAAACGTGGCAATGATAATTCTAAACAGTGTTTTTAATTTTCAGTACAATAGTTATTAGTGCAGTAGTCATAACTGCTTTCTTTTACAAAAAGTTCTTTTGCAAGGACAAGGCCGCTTAGGTGCGGCCCAAAGCTTATTCTGCCCTGTTCGTAATGTTCCGAGCTTTGGGGAGTGAGACGTGCCAGGCAGAACAGCTCCGGCTCCAATATTCTCTATGTGTGCGAGGAGGACTGCGGGTTACATGTGATTGGAGAACTGAAGAGTGACAGTCTTCCTACCTGGAAAATGTGCCCTGCTTTGGGCGATGTAGAAGTAATATTTTTAATTAATACAGTAAAATGATGCTTTTGTAATGTGGAGCGAATAAAGGGTTGTTTTATTTAAATGGGGCTAAAAATAATGAGAGTAGTTAAAGAAGGAATTGTAGCTGAAGAACATTGAATAGGTTGGTGAGATCAGAAGACAGCAAATGGGCTTCTCAATATTCTGATAGCAAAATGGTTCTGCCTAG
This sequence comes from Carollia perspicillata, assembly GCA_004027735.1. Classification (NCBI taxonomy): domain Eukaryota; kingdom Metazoa; phylum Chordata; class Mammalia; order Chiroptera; family Phyllostomidae; genus Carollia; species Carollia perspicillata. The sequence goes on from PVKM010048490.1 coordinate 6,405, forward strand.
TTCTTTACTCACTTTTAGGTGTTTGATCCGATGAACAATATAAGAAGATGGTAACTTTACAAAAGTGTGGGTAAACACTGTCGAAGTTGCTTAAGAGTCACATCATTTTCGTGAAGCGATAATTTTGTTATTTCTTTTCCAATTATTTGCATGTCTCATTGCTTTGGAGACTTTAGTCAATGTTGAATAGCAGCATAAAATAGTCACTTTCAATGAGAGATAAAATATCAACCAAGGCAATGGCATTAAGCCAGGAGAGCCTAAATAAATAATGGGAACTCCCTAAAGCAAAGCTTAATAAGCTGCTTTTTAGAGATATTTGGTTGCCTTATAAATAAATCAAATCAAGAATTCCTTCTTCCATAAGCCCTTTTCAGAAATGTAGTCCATGAGAAAATAGTTTAGCCCCTCTAAATTGTCTTCAGACATTGCCAACACATTTATTAACTGATGAAAAGAGTAGTTAAAAGTAGGAAGGTTCAAATTCAAGTTCTACAACTAAGCAGCTACCTATGACTTTGAACAAATCGTGTAAGTCTTAGGTTCCTCATATATAAACTGATGATAATAATGTCACAATGTTATTCTGAGAATTAGATAAGGTAATCATAGCAAAACGTTTATCAGAATATTCAATAAATGTCAGAAAATAATTCTGGCTTTATATTTCTAAATATTATCTCAGCTACAGAGCTGATGGTATTGAAGGGTTGTTTTAATTTGGCAGTTTGCTTCTTGCCATTAAAAATATAAAAATAAAGACTTCTTAAACCACTTTATAAGGATTTTGAACTAAAATAGGATTAAAATATTGTCTGTGGAGTTTCATTCTGACAATGACTGAGATTAAAGAAGCCAATCTACCTACCCTAAATCTATTCTGAATATAGTTTTCCTTTTCTCTAGTCAGCCAGTGGGAAGGCATAAATATACTGTTTAGAGTTTTTTCTTCAAGAACTATAATATTCTAATAAAAATACTGGTATTTTCTCATTTACAATGCAAGTTTTAGGAAAAAATAGAATCATCATACAGTATGTTACAAGTAAATGTCTGTGGTTTAGAAGTAACTTCATGCATTTTAGAGTTATATGGATTTATAGAACTCATTGGGAGTTTTGAGACAGAGTTATATGGATTTATAGAGCTCATTGAGAGTTTTGAGACAAGCTGAATGGCCTGAGTTCACCTGACCTAACATCAACTTGACAGTTCTGGGGGCAGAGTCTGACTGCAGAGAGGTAGGATCTATTGATGAGTCAATGGGCTGGGAGAGTTACATTGAGTTGCGGCTGGAGAACTTGGAGTTGAGCTCCGCTATCACACAATCTGTGGAACTGTGTCTTCGGCAAGGATGACGTCTGAGGAATGACAGGTGCTTAGATAAGGAGTATGTCAGATGGATGACACAGGGTTTTCTCCTGAATGAGCTTTTCAGATGAGATCAGTTGAATGGTTAGCTTGGGAATATAATACATTGAGTAAATCAATACACAGCACATTCATTATACACCTGTTATTTTTTGCCTTGATATGTGCATGTCTCCTCTTCTAAATGTGAGCTTTCAAGGGCTGGATCTTTATCATCACTGCTTCCTTAGTACCAAACACAGGGCCTGACACATGAAGACCCTCAGGCATGTTTCAGACCAGTGGCTTTCAACCAGAGGAATTTTGCCCTGGGGAAACATTTGACAATTTCTGGAGACATTAATTGCTTGTCACACAACTACTGGACAGACAGAGGCTAGGGATGCTACTCAACACCCTGTAACACACAGGAGAGCCTGCTCAACAAAGAATTACCTGGCCCGAAATGTCAATAGTGCTGAGGTTGAAAAACCCTGTTTTAGATGAATGAATAAACTCATTATTGGTAAATGAGCCCTTTCATATGAGATATCCTAGAATTTACACCACACGTTTTTGCTGTTGAAATTTAATTCTCGGAATCAGCTAGAAAATATTTGGTTTTTATACTCATATGTCTTTGAAAAGAAGTGTAACATTATACTTCAGATTTATTTAGATAATTTTGTTGCAGAATGTATAGTACAATTAAACTGTTATATATTTGAACTTTAATTTCACTTGCATTGAATCCTGAATCCCAATGTTGAATTGCGTATATATTATTTGTTTTGAAATAATAATTTAAAACAAAAATTACACAGAACTTTTTTTCAGAGCTTCAGTAGAATCTGTAACATAGTAATTTCTCCATTGATTAAAATAAAATATGATGTGAAGTGAAAAAAAAAGCTCATGAAAACCCATGATGGAATCCTATGACATTAGCCATCATTCATACCTAATGGGCTATAGGAAATGATAATAGCTGTCATTTAAGCTTCAGAAATAAAAGCACCCTTGAACTTAATTTTTATCTTTTCTATTTTCATCTACTATATAAATCTGACAAGCTGATTGATGCCAGTGATGGCTAAATTAGAAAGCACTAGAATACATGTGATTGGAGAACTGAATAGTAACATTCTTCCTACCTGGAAAATGTGCCCAGCAAGATTTTAGCACTGACTGTCTTCTCTACTATCACGCAAATGAGTTGAAAACGATGAAGAAGTGCTCAAGATAAAAATTATGGTGTTTCACCCTGGCTGCTGTGGCTCAGTGGTGGAGTGTTGGCCTGTGAAACAAAGGGTCGCTGGTTCGATTCCCAGTCTAGGGCACTCCCCTGGGTTGCAGGCCAGGTCCCCAGTTCAGGGCACACGAAAGGCAACCACACATTGATATTTCTCTCCCTTTCTTTCTCCCTCCTTTCCCCTCTCTCTAAAAATAAAATCTTAAAAAAAAACATGGTGTTTCTTTTTTTTTCATTATTTTTGGCCGGTAATGAAAGCATGCACCGGATGTTGTCATGGAGCACACAGATTAAGTGCCAGATTCATCCAGACATGTCTGACATCCAGACGAAGGGCCACGGAGAATGAACTCCCCACACGTTGAGCTGAACTCTGTGCACCAGGACCCAGAGCCAGAGGAAGACTCTCACTCCACAGAGGCAAACAAAGTCATCTCAGAGCCCACTGCATCTTAGGACTGGACTCACTGAAGAAGACGCCATACAGTCAGGCAATAGCTGGAACCACGCCTCTACCCACGCAGAGAAAAGTCAGAGCAAAATCATCTCCAATAATGTGCAGAGCCCCTTCATAGCTAGTTGGGGCTGCTGGCAGCTGACGCAGGGCAACCGGCCTATGTGCGCCCTCTCTGCTACTGCAGAACTCTGACCTTGTCTCTGTGGAATTACAAAGCTGGGTGTCCTGGAGGGCCTCAGACCCAGAACAAAGGAACACTCCTTGAATGACATTCCCAACAAGGTGGTAAGCCTGGCACAGGATTTGTGTCTCCATATCCCCTTGAGGAAATGTACCAGCCTAACACCCAGTCTCATGTGGCCAAGTGGGGGTCAAAAGCCCATGTGAGCAATATCACAGAAACACGTGAAGACCCCACAGAAAATGAGAAACTCCTCTCAAATAAATGATGCAGTTCTTGGGGGAAAACTATGTGCTACTTTGGCAATCTTTATAATATATCACATTGAATTTACTTCAGATGTTGACAGAATTGGTGTCCCATCCAAAGCTGTGAATGCAGGAAACTTTGGAAACCAATGGGAAACTTGACTTAATTTTTAAGCACGGGTGGTGTAGACTACGAACGTATATGCATACACTCATCGCCTGTAGAGCAAGGAAGGCACTTCCTGTGACTTCTAAAATAATTATTCTTCGTCTTTAAGTAGCAAGCTGGCCACAGTCACTCTATGGCCTGATGCTCACTTCCGGAAGGGGTCCTTGATTGCAAGATACGATCGGATGAGCTGTAGGGCTTAAAGCCACGCAGAATTTTCCTTTGAAAATCTTGTAATGGAGGAAAGAAGTTCAGAAAATAGTATCACATTTTCGATATTAGATATAGTACACTTAAGAAAAAAGCACTTGACATCATAACTCTTTCTGGAATCTGGCATGAACATAATGCTGTGAAAATCTGGACATCTCTGGAGGTTTATTAAATTCACTAAATCTCGCTCAGTTCTTAAAGCAGATCTTTCTGTTCATTGTCCCCACCCCACCCCTATCATTCAGATTGAGATATAAGAGGAAACTTGGAAACAAATTTTAGAAGGTGCTTCAGTTCCTCTGAGTAGCTCTTTCAGCTCTGTGATCTATAGAAATAAACTACGTCCTTGAAATGTTTACCCATAAACTACTGGGTACCCAGGATTTAATCTCAGAGCAACATGAGCTAACATGATGCCTTAAAGCCTAACTTGGAAAGTGAAACCTCTCCTGCACACATTATGTAACCCAAGGAGACAAATCTATCCTCACCTATTTCAAGGCAATGTGTGTGAAGACACAATTTAAATAGAAATCATCCTTCCAAATATTAGCTAAAACTTACTGCTTTTTTTTTTTTTTACCACCAATCTAGCATGGTAACAAATGTATTAGATTCCAGATAGAGTTGAGATCTACAAATGGATTGATAGATTGTCATGCCCAATGATTTCATTTTCATACTAAAGGAGGACCAACCCATGTAAATGTTGGGTAGCTTCATTAGGGTCACCGACAGCGCAGTTCTAGAGAACATGTCACTTGTGTTGACGCTACATCGTCTCCACACTGGTCTAGTTCCCAAATCTACAGTCTTCCTAAGTAACGTACTGCCTCTGAGTTTTTAAGAAAAGATGCACAACCCTTCTAGTCAGGAGCTGCTACTCAAATTACAAACCACTAGAACAAAAAT
>PVKM010048491.1:0-11190 GCA_004027735.1 Carollia perspicillata
CTCCCTCCTGGCTCAGTTTGGTGGACGCAGCACTGTGGGAACCACACCCACCACCCCTCCAAAACAGCGCCACTTCTCACCTGATAGACTGATCTGAAATCAACCCAGAAAGGAAAAAAAAACACCAGACTCCAGGAAAAGGTAGAGAAACTCGCACCACAGAATTGCTGCTGCCCCCGCGGACTCGGTGTTTTCTCGGTAACTGGAGCCTCCTGTAATGCAAAGCGCAGGCCTCCCCCTTCCCTCAAGTTCTGGCAGAACGGGTCGGGAACGGACTGTGGGAGTCACCAGCAATGTCATTTTTTATTTCACTTTTGCTTGAGAGCAGCATAAGAAAAGGGAGTCTAGTCAGCATGAAAATTGACAAATGACTATTGAAAAGCATTTTTTTCTTCATCCTAACATTAAAAGTTTATTTAAAACATTACAAACTATTTATTAAAACACAGTACTGTGTTACATATTTCAGGAGAATCACTGCCTTTGAAATGTCTTGATTCGGTGAATGTTCGCGTGCTTTTTCCTCCATTTAAATGCCTGTCTCTTCCTCGGCTGACTGACCATGTTCAACGTCCAGGACCCTCCTCGGCACGAGCCCCCCAGAATTCACTCCTCTTACCCCGGGCAGCAGTACTCAACCTCTTCTAGGAGCTACCGCCATAACTCGCAAATCATGTCATTTTTACACTTACACCAAATCACAATTTTGTTGTCCTTGTATGCATCCCACATGACACTGCAAGGGCCCATGTCACATACACCTGTTACCTGGTCGGGCTTCTCATTGGCCCTTGATTACGTATTTTATGGACGGAAGACCAAATGAAGTCAGAGGTGGAGGGAACGGAATTCAAAACATTTCAAGTATGAGCAATTTCTCCCATCACCTTCAGATCTTAAAAAGGTCACTTACTACTACCATTCGCTCTTTTACGGCTTCTTCTCATTTGAATTGCAACCCCTCACTCCACATTCCTTCCCAAAATCCTATGCTAATGAAGTCTGTTTCTCCGCCCCTTGGACATCCCCTGCCTCCATCTGGAATCTAAGAAAATCACCCATCGCTTGGGTTGCATCCACCTCTTGAAGGCTCCTTTGATCTCTCTTTCCCTGGGGCCTCCCCGCGCCCCTCCATGCCCCGGGGAGGTGCGTGTTCCAGTGCAGAGGGCTCCACCCCCCTGGACACGCCCCTCATCCCACAGGCTCGCGCAGGAGAAGCAGCTCTTAGGCCAAGCTCTACCTTGTTGCCCCACGTGCTCCCTTGCAATCAATTCTAATTTCACGCTCAGGTAATGGCATGAAAATATTAAATCGTGGCAGTTTTAAACATGTTTTTCTTCTTTGTTCCATTTTGTTCAACTTCCTTTATTTCTGGGGAGAAAAAAAAATATATTATTCCAGAGGAGCAAAAAGCTTATGTGCAAAATAGGAACCATGACATTTTTTGAAATGACCAAGCACGAGTAATTTAAGAAAGAAATATAATTAATTGGCAGAAGATATGGTTCTTGTTGTTCCATCTGCCACAGAGTAATTATGGGAAGATTGTGATATTTGTTTGTGCGCCAATTTCTCCAGTGAAAATTACAATTAATAACATACACAGAAATCGCCATTTTTTAAAAAGTTGCATTAGTACAAAAAATTAGATGAACTAAAAATGCTAACTTGTGTGCTTAAAAAGACAATAATTATCCAAAGAGCTGTGTTTTGACCCTTCTATGTTTCAGATGTTCTCCAACTATGAATGAATGGTTCTTCTCAACTTCTGGCTATAGAGTTAATACCGAAGCACTGCTGATAAACAAGTAGAAATTGGACAATAGAGCATTTAATATTCCTCACAGGGCAAGGGGCAAGAAAGAAAAAACCTTCTCCAAAACAATTCAATGCCTCACTAAGTTTTTAAAATGCAGATATCTAATGCAATTCAGTCCATCTCAGAAGAATAGTCAAATGGCTCTTCTAAATGCTTTACTTAAAAGCATTTGGTTTTTATTGGTTTTCTTAAAAGATTTTATTTTATTTAGAGAGGAGAAGGGAAGGAGAAAGAGGTAGAGAGAAACATCAATGTGTGGTTGCCTCTCGTATGCCCCCTACTAGGGACCTGGCCCCCAACCTAGGCAGGTGCCCTGACTGGGAATCGAACTGACAACCCTTTGGTTCACAGGCCGGCACTCAATCTACTGAGCCACACCAGCCAGGGCTACTTAAAGGCATTTGAATCAATTCCATTTCAAATGATCCAAATAATAGAGCACCTACTACTTTTTTTGTGCATGTACATTAATATTCTATTCTCACATAAAACCTTTTTTAAAAATTTCACCCCAAAAACAGATTGCGGTAATGGATAAATTTGCCAAAATATGCATATTACCATACCCCCTACCTTGTGAATTTGTTCCTTCCTATTCCACATGCTTTAAACATTTTGTAACTTCTTTTCTCCCATTTAGCCCACAGAAGAACTAGGGGATGTCAATGGGCAAAGATAATGTAACCAAGACTAGGTGGACAATACTCATCTCAGAGGATGTCGGACTGGACAGATGAAGACCAAGGACCCGACCCACTCCACTCACCCTTTGAATTCGTGTAATTCACCACAATCGGCACCCCACTCTGCCTCTGAATAAAGATGTACCCCCAGGGGCAGAATGAGGAGGAGGAAATACCCTGAATGAAGGTCAAGTTCCCACCCCCAGGGAAAATGGGAGTTCAAGAGAGGAATTTAGTTCCATTAAGGAAAAAGAAAGTCCTATTTTGGCACATCTGAGTGAATGACCTGGGCAATGAAAATTCATAGCAAAAAGCTTTGGCCCGTGTGGCTGCCAGATGGGAAGGTGTCAGAAGTCAAAGCTGGTTAGAAGGTTGAGCAGGTCGGTTGAGCAGGTCCGGTCCTGGAAAGCAAATCCCAAAAGAGACAGGGGACCTGAGCCAAAGCCACCTCTATTCTGCTCCCAAGGAAGAGAAGCATCCTAAGAATTTAGGCTTTTGTTTTGAGGCAAAAATGGCAGTGGCTGCTTACAGAGAGAACGGTGGGAGAACAAACCACGACATCCGCAGGGCTGTCTGAGAGCAGCAGGCAGGCGCTTCATCCAGGGAGGCGGGCGGGCACCTTCCTTCCTGTCATCTTGTAAGCAGTTGGCATCTTCTTGCTGGACTTGCAGCTGGGTTAAAACATACATATTTAAATAGTTTGGTTTGATATGGTTCTTCCCTTTCACGAATGGCATCCTTACCTGAGATGTTTGTAACAGACATCAACCCAGCGGTTAAGTGGGTCTTGCTCTCAGCCGGATCTGAGTTGGTCCCGGTCTGCTAATTTCTACTGATGCCTGGATAGGATGCTGTTTAGCACAAGTTGAGTAGGTGTCAACTAGTAGCTACTCTCACAACGTCCTGCCCATTGCGCTGCCAACATGAATGAGGGGCAGTCTTTCCATCCGGAATTTTTTCAAAGCTAAGGTACACTTTCAGTCCATGAAAACTTGCCTACACACGGTCAACGTGGAATGCACATAGTAATGTTGAGCTCTTCCTGCACGCTGCATGACAATGGGCCTTTGTGCTTATTTTACCAAAAGGTGATGTGAACCCTAGAAATGTAAGCGTGACCAAAAGTGATTTGTTAGGCAGAGAGCAGTCACACCTCCATAGCAATGCCATTATGTAACTGCTGGTCTTGGGCTCATCTCCCAAATCCAGGCTTTGGTGCTGCTTGTACAGACGACATCGGGATAAGATGCTCACAGCAAGGACCAAAGCCAGCATAGGTACTTCGAAATCCTTATGGGTACAGATCCTCATCAGGTTTTCTGTTATAGTCTTTGAATGTGCTATTGGTCTCATCTACACTAATGATTCTAATCTCTATAAGACCGTGTTTTCAAGTTACATAATTATAGCCAACAGCAATGAAGCAGTTATCCCCAATCAGACACGAGGGGGGACCTGGAGTATGTCTGAATCTCGTGCCCATTTATAGACCAAAGGGACAAAACCACAGAGTTAGCTATAATTTGTGAGAACAAAATTTTCCATGAATCAGTAAAGCCCTGAAACCTTTAAAATGCCTTTTCTAACGGGTAACTTCTGAAGCATGGTACTCCAGCAAACTCAGAGGGTATCCATCCCCCCTTACCCAAGAGAGCTATGTTCCAGGACCCACCGTGGATGCCCGAAACTAGGGGGAGTACCGAACCCCGTATGTTGCAATATATTGGTTTTTCCTCTACATACGTAACTTTTCACTTAAAAGAAGCACTTCCCTTTGAAACAGTTAAATTGCCAGCATCACTACTCTTGGGCTTTGGGGCCATCATTAAGTAAAATAAAAGCTATTTGAACACAATGTCAGTCTGACAACCACGATGGCTACTCAGCTTGTACAGGGTGGAGATGCCGGACAAAGGGGTGACTCACGTCTGCTGGGGGGGGTGGGCAGAGCAGGACTCACAAAAATTCGTCAGGCTATTCAGAACAGTGCATAATTTAAAACTGATAAACTGTTTATTTCTGGAATTTCCCATTTTATATTCTCAGACCACGATTGACCGTGGAAACTGAAACTGCAGATAAGGGGGGAGGGGGCACATGACATTCTGTTCCAGACCTGTGGGGAGAAAATCACGTCCCTCCTGCCATGCTAGAAGGGGGTTATTTAGACCCCTCTCCCCCAGGCCTCTGGGGAGTTCCAGGTGGGCCTGTGCAGCTCCAACCCAGCGAGGCCACTGCCCATGTGCGGGGCAGGACGAGGCTCATGAGGTCTCAGGAGAGCTGACCGGGCACAAGGTCCTGCTGCAACAGCGGAAGCCCAGTGGGAAGAGCGCTCCCTCCGGAGAGGAAGAGGGGGGGAAACAAGGCTGGCTGGTAGCAACTCCCTGGCTTTTGGAAAATCAGTTCCAGAGAAGGACTGGTTTAGACCAAAGTTCCCAGGCCAAATCGAGTTGTACACCTTATTGTAGGAGTTTCCGGGTTCTGCCTTTCCTATGGTAAACCAAAAACAAAGCGGGGTAGAAAACGATGGGCTACTTCAGTGTCCAAATGGTCCCCATCCATGGGTCATTGCTATTCCCCACATCCCATCCCATCGCTGTGTGCTTTTCATTTTTCACGCAAGGGAAGGAGGCAGAGAAAAGGTTGGTTAGACCCTCATATTCCACCTGTACACCTGGCATCCAGAAGCAACTCCAACTGCCTTCTCTGAGTTCTCACTTCCCTCTTCACTCGACTCCATGGTGGCAGTAAGGAACTAGCCACCGTCACCCTGAGAGTCACCTGCACACTCCAAATCACAGCCCCGCCTCAATCCTCACAGCCCAAGACCAGCACTGCTGCTCTCCGCCACTCTACTGCAGCCACATGGACTTGCCCCTGAACTTAGTCACCCTTAGGGCCCCATCACTCAGACCCTCTCCATCCCAGAGCCTCACGTCTTTGTCACCCACCATGACCCGAACAATGCTGCCCGAGTGCCTGGTTCCTGAGGGTCTGCTTGGACCTGCAGGTGAAATGTGAGATTCCCAGGGGCACACTGGACTTCACATCTGCGAGGCAATCTTTCTACTAGTATCGTGCTTCACAAATAGGTTTTGGAAAGAACTGGAAAGCAAAGTTCAAAGTTGTAATCTTTGGCAAGACTATGAAGAGCAAATACTTTATACAGAACAAGGCTTTGACAACCAACATGACAAAGACGTATTATCTGCCCATTACTTAGGCTTCGAGGTTGTAAAGTTCTCCCTAATCATGAACTGGCCTTCCTCTATCTCTCCAGTATGATTTCGACTCCTGCCCCAAGAACTTATCTATCATGGCCTATTCTTTCCTAACACTATCTTAATCATTATATGTAAGAGTTTCAAACATCTAATTTCTGTCTCATCACCTACATCATTGTTTTACCAGAACCCAAAAGGTTCCCACCCAGAATTACACTGTACACCGTGTTAAATGTCTACCATCACTTGAATAGTGAAGCACACAGTTCAATTCCTTCGCCCGATATGTAACTAAGAGATAAGAGTTTAAGAAGGGCAATCTTGAGGGCTTCGAAATTCAAATGTTACCATTAGTGCTGCTTTGCTAAACAAAGTTTCACAAGAAAGCTTTTGTTCCTCTTTACTTATTAATTAACTTAATTCTTCTTTTGAGAATCTAAAGAGCAGCTGGATTATGCAAGCTGCTGCCACTCCCGTGAAGAGTTTTGGGGGATTTTTACCATTCTGACCCTATAACATTTGTTTGCAAAGACTCTCAAAAACTGGCAACAGCTGTAAATTAGATATTTGAACTATTCTCCAACTTTCCAGCACTAAAATGCTTTACTTCGCAAGACTCTGGCCTTCAGGGACTAGAGCATTTGCCTGTAAGTCAGATGAACACAGGGGTTATGAGTTATTATTTATACGGAAAAGTGTATGTGATCAGATGAATTGAACTAAACCCTCAAGCTGACTGATCCATAATCGATCCCATATTTGCGCTGGATGAGAAAACAGCAACATGTACAAGACAGGGTGGTCATGACCTGAACGGAATCAGAAAGGCCACGGCCCATTTCCACGTCCTTTACCAAATACCAAATACCTAACTGCTATCCCTGACTCGGGGAAGGCCTGAAAGCACAAAGTGTCTGTCCTCTCTATTCCCATCACTAGAAGAAAGAGTTACGGAGCATAAAACAAAATTACACACCGCAAAGCTGTACAAACTTAGAAAGGTAGACCTATGATGTATAAAAATTATACATTTACTTATCTATGCCCTTTCCTTAGATGAGTCACTTAATCACAGGCTCTCAATTTAAGAGAAAAAAAAAAGGAAAAAATGAAGGATGGTTAATAAGGCTTAAAAGACAAGTCAATATTAGCTTTTTGTTGCCTAAGAGTGATTCTTTTTCTTCTCACACCAGACTATAGGATACAATGGAATAAAACGAGATATTTATATTTGGATAACAAAAAGACAGTCAACAATACAAGAATTTTAAAAGTAAGTCATTTCTTATCAGTTTGTATGACTGATCCAAAAAAGAGGAACAATAAAATAGGAGAGGCCCTGGCTGGTGTGGCTCAGTACATTGAGCACGGGCTGCGAACCAAAGGGTTGTCGGTTCGATTCCCAGTCAGGGCACATGCCTGGGTTGCAGACCAGGTCCCCAGTTGGGGCCCCATGAGAGGCAACCATACATTGATGTTTCTCTCCCTCTGTTTCTCCCTCTCTTCCCCAATAGACAGATAGATAGATAGGTAGGTAGATAGATAGATAGATAGGTAGATAAATCTTTTTTAAGAAATAGGATAGATGAGCCCTGGCCAGGTGATTCAGTTGGTTGGAGCGTCGTCCCATACACCAAGAAAGGTTCCCTGTTTGACCCCTGATCGGGGCACATGCCGAGGTTTGGGGTGGACCCCCAGTCGGGGTGTGTGCAGGAGGCAGCTGACCTCCCTCCACATCCATGTCCGTCTGCCTGTCTGTCTCTTTCTCGCTTCTTCTCTAAAAGCAATAAACATATCTTCGAGTGAGGATTTAAAAAATATAAAGAGATGAAAATGATGTTTGTTGATTTTGGACTTCACCATAATTAATAATCCAAGACCAACAATCTTTTGGAATATTGACTTAAGAAATTATTTGGAGTTTGAAGAGTTTCAAAAAATTCTTCAAACATCCTAACCAAAAAGTAAAATAAAACCAAATGGAGCATAAATTTTCAATTCAACTAACACAAACTGATAACAAAGGATTACTGAGTATCAAAGAATGAGATCATCCTAAATTTTAAAAATATGTCACGTAAGTGATGAAAATAAATTAAGAAAGCCAACTATAATTCCTTTGGTTTACGCCGAATGCAGAAATTTCCTAAAGAAAAAAATCCAAGCTGCTGCTCTCCAGAAAAATCTGCAGCTACCCAGAGAAAAGTAGAAGGGCATAGTGATACCACCTACGGCCTCCCAGTAGAACTTCCAGACATAATCCAGTCTTGTGGTAACTTACAACCTGAGCCCCATTAACAAATCGCATTTATCACTTAAAAATTAAAAAAGAGTTGTCTCTACCTTACAACAAATGCACACACACACACAACCTTAATTTCACACACAGCAAAACAAATGGATCGCCAAACCAACAGGCATTGTGAGTTGCAAACTCAGTAAACATGAGCATCACGGTAAAAACCTTCTCACCAGTTATCTCTTTTTTGCTGTTTTAGAGAGAGTTCTTATGTGCTAATAATTGTCTCGAGAAACTCAGTGCCCCATTATGTAGAGAGACAGATATTGTAAACAATCATCACACATCCAACCTATATAGAGCTTTTGGCAACGCAGCAGTCACACACACAAAAAATCTACACTTTTACTGTAAAAAAAGATGTGACCTTTACTGGTTCTCAAACAAAAAGGTAGCTAAAAAGAAGTGCTACCATTGCTCCCAAATGTGATCAATTACATAAGATTTCAAAGCACACTCTGATTTGGGAAATAAAACTAATCATTTCTTGAGAAGTGAACTTGTAATGCAGGTTAATTTCATCTATTTTATAGTAGCAAGTCTTCCCCGGACGTTAGTAACAAGCAGAGCTGTTCGATGTTAGCCTTTTGTCGCCAGAGACAACTGCCGCAGCACTGCGCAAACAGAACGAACTCATTTTATTAGGCAAACAGTTGGATTCCATTCAAGTGCACTTAGTACAGTACTACGCATTATAAACTGATTGAAATTAGAGAGAGCTCTGATTACAAATGGCGTTTTAAAAAATACAACTAATACTGATTTCACATTATGTTTCCTTGGTGTTCTAACGAAACATACAGAGCAAAGGATTTAACTGCTTCCAGCATCGCTGGAAGATCACCTCAGCCTTCAACGTATTAAAACAGAAGTGAGAAAACACCCCCCAGAAACCTACAATTGAAAGCACAGGTTGGAAAATTGAAGCCAATGTGATACGGATGATTCAGATTACGGCCAGAGGTCAGAAGATGGCTCAGGAGTTGATGAAAGTTTCAAATTAGTCACATTTGTTGAAAAACCGTAAACACAGGTGCCTGTGAGGTTTATGCTGCGTTAGATTTTTCAGATCCACCTTGGGTTAAATCTTCAAATCCTAGACTTAATTTCTTAAAACGTTACTGGCTACTGAGCAGGAATTCGTAAAAACCCAAATGGAGTACATACGAAATGAGGCTGCTTTTTCTCCTTTAGAAAATACTTTTTATTCATAACACCAAAAAAATATGCACAGAAAGACATTTAGAATTTTCTATCCTCTTTTAAAACTGAGGGATCGTGGCTCTTGAAAAGTCTCCCTGAGTCCGCTTTGCTTTCTTCAGGGCCTTCCTTATCTTCCAAGAGCTTCACCCCAGACGTGGATCGGCTGTTGACAGAGATTCTTGCGTTGCCTGTTCCCACGACTGGAGAGGTGGCTTTGTTAGACAACAGCGTCACCTCTGAAAGTTACTTCTCATACGATTCTCGAACTTTCGCCTGCAGTGCGTCACACGTCTTCTTGGCGTCCCCTAGAAGCATGGACGTGTTGGGCTTGTAGAAGATTGGGTTGTCCACTGCAGCATAGCCCACGCCCAAGGACCTCTTCATGACAATGACCTAGGAGCCGAAGAGGAAGGCAGAGAGTGCGTTTAACAGACCTGGCTAGGGGGTGCTGGGCACACAAACACGGCCCTGCCCTGACACAGAACAGGCTTTGAGAGACTTTTCGAATACACAAGGAGTGCCCTGGCTGGTGTAGCTCAGTGGACTGAGCGTGGGCCTGGGAGCCAAACAAACCACGGTTCGATTCCCAGTCAGGGCACATGCCTGGGTTGCAGGCCAGTTCCCAGCAGGGGACGCACGAGAGGCAACCATACATTGATATTTCTGTCCCTCTCTCCTTGCCTTCCCCTCCAAATATAAATAAATAAAAATTTTTTAAAAATACACAAGGAGTATTTGTAATGCATACTTACATTGTATTAACTTTAATTTTTTAAATGGCCCCATACTTTTAGACCCATGAGAGAAAAGAGCATTTCAATAGTTTATCGCTAAATGAGAAGATTTATAAGTGATTTCCTTCTTAGTGCTTTTGTCTATAAAGACTAGGCATGGCATTTACTAGTCAGAAAAACGAGCATCTTTCTATGAATGGGCTAAAGAGAACAAACAGAGTGCATAAGCTTCCACTAAAAATTTTAAAATAAATGTAGTTGAGTGGGAAAAATGGTATGATTCCTATTCTATCACTGTGGCAAAATATATCAGAAAAGTTCTAACACGAAAGCTCAAAGAGCAATCTAGCTTGCCACAAGGGGCGTGTTAGTAACTAATAACACCACAGAGCAGAGTGGAAGGGGTCGGTCCATCTCCAATGCTGATGGGCTACAAGTGTTGACAATCACACAGATTATGGAGGGTGACATCCTATTCAATATCCAGGCAGTTCTTAAGAAATGAAAAGACTTCCTATGGTCCTCCAGGACAGGTCATCTATCCAAAAAAGAAAGCAGTGCAACAGACTCACGCTTCAAACAGTATTAGTACAATAATGTACTCTGCAAACTCTCAAATGTTAATAATGACCAATGCAATAAGTCTTCATATTCACATGAACCAGTGCACGGCATATCTACTCACACACCACAAATACTAAGTCTTAAATTTACATATGTACAATAAAGAGGAACAAACTGAAAGGGGAAACGCACATTCTGTAATTATAGTTCTTTCTTTCTCTTTTTTAAAGACTTTATTTATTTATTTATTTATTTATTTATTTATTTATTTATTTATTTATTTTTAGGCCAAGGGGAAGGGAGGGAGAAGGAGAGGGCGAGAAACATCAATGTGTGCTTGCCTCTCATGTGCCCCCACTAGGGACCTGGCCTGCGACCCAGGCATGTGCCCTGACTGGGAATCCAACCAGCGACCCTTTGGTTTGCAGCCGACGCTCAGGCCACTGAAGTACACCAGCCAGGGCTGTAATTATAGTTCTTAAAAAGCAGCTATGCCTCGGGAGTGGTGCAGAGATGTGCCCACTGCTGCGGCGGAGGAGAACGGACAAGCCTCGGAACTCCCTACCACCTGGCCATCCGCCCTTTCAGAAGTCATGTGCACGCACAGAGCGGCTTCCTCGAGCCACGTTGTTGTTCGGACTTCCAAGGCACCTTCCTCCTAGAC
>PVKM010048492.1:0-11176 GCA_004027735.1 Carollia perspicillata
ATCCTTCTTCCTTTCCTGCCAGCATCTGAGAAAGCCCCCTAATTTGCCCCTTGCCAATTATAAAAGTATTTGCCATGATATTAGGAGTTAGAGGGAAGATAGGATTCAAATTACTTTTTGATTTATTTATGAATGCAAAAAGTGATTATTGATGAGAACTTCAGAGCCTGTGGATCAGTTATTTTTGGTTTGATCATCTAGATGCACTACAGGTAAAGAAAACAAACCTCAGTGCTAGAAATGACACTCGCCAGGGGGATTGGATTTTACAGCATTTTTTTTCCTTCCGAATGCTCCATTAAAAGTTCCTTCTCTGTGTTCTACTTCAAAGAGCACTCGTACATGCAGTAAGCTTCAAGATATTTATCCCCTGCTGACTCTGTAGGTACATTTGATCAACAACAAAGAAAAAAGGGCCAGTTTTGTTTTCTTTTTCTATCATGTATTTGGTGTGTGTTTGTGCGTGTGTGTTTTTGCATGTGTGAGCAGAAATGCACAAGTGTGAGTGAGGGTGTAAGTGTGAGTATATCAGAGAGCAGGTGATTGTGACTGATTGGAAACTAAATCTATAGGATGTGGAAGGTGGGCAGTATAGTGATCCATTTCCAACATTAGCTTTGCAGACTCTTCAAGAAATACTTTTTATTTACCTTTTTCTCCTTATAAAAACTGTTCATCTTCCTCCATCTAAAGGTTTGAGATTTCTTCAAGTTCATTTTCTAATAATCTCGAGGTATGTTCTCCAATATTAGCCAGTTTTCCCAGCATGTTCTGTATTGGGAGGCAGCATAGTACCCCTTGCTTTATCATGCATCACAAATATTCTGCTTTTTTTTGACAAATTGAAGACAAGACCCTCCACCAGCAAAACCTTACCACTCACTTTATTTAGATACTTGCTTTCTTGCAGTGCAACTGAAACAGCCACATCTCCGAGGTTTGCCTGTGCAGCCTGGTGATTAAGAATATTGACCCGGCATTTGAATCTTGGCTCATGACAGTGTGACTTTGGGCAAATGACTTAAACTCACTGAGCCTCATCAGTAAAATGGTGATAAAAATAGTAATTACTCTTGCAGAGTTATTACAGAATTAAAGGACTTAGTGATTTCCAAGTGTTTAGAATAGAGACTTGCTACTCAAAGGACTCCATATAAGTGTCGCTCTTAGTGCTATAGTTATTGTAGTACGATTATAATCTAGACTACAACATAAATTGTTACATTGCCAGTTTATTTTAGTAGCTATTTTTACTTTTTGGAAAGAACGTGAATATGATGGGGGAAATAATTTTATTGTGGTATTAAGAAAATGACACTAAAGAAAGAAATATGTAGATATTTGCTTAGAAGAAGTTACCAATTGCTTTTAGTTTTCTCACCCGCCCATGAAAAAAGCTACATTGGTGTGGGATTTCAGGTATGTTGATGGTCAGGTGAACTAGGACTGGTGGGAGAAGGAGGTGTACGGGTAACCAGCTCTGGTAATTTTTGATCACTGCTTACAGCATTGCCAGAAAGCCCTGAGAACTATGTTATACCATAAATAAGAAAGGACATAAGAAATCAGGGGGTGTGCATCTGGAACTTTAAGTGTGGTTAAGTGGAAACATGTTTCCAAACACCTAAATTAGGCTGTTCTGGTAGCATGTGATTTCTATAAAGTACATAGTATCTCGTACTTGTAAATCAAAGAAAAACACTGATTTTTATATTTTCTTTTGGTGTTCGTATAATCATGCTTTACAGTCTGATGAGAGAGTGTTGGTCCTGTTCCTTATGCTCTATTTTTGGTTGGATGTATTGGTTATGTTGTTTTAGGTCACAGGCAGAAAACCCAATGCAGAAAGTGTAACTATAAAGGAACTTAGGGCTTGGATCATTGGGAAATCTAAACATGTATGTAGTTCAGGACTGGTGGATTCTACAGCTCTGTGAAGTTACCACGAACGTAGGTCCTCCCTGTCTCTCTGCTCTGCCACCTGCAGTGTTGGCTTCCCCTCAGGCTACTTTCTCTCACGGAAGCGGAATGCCTGCTAGGGGCAACGGAAGCTGCGTGTTCCCTCATGGTGTCATTTTCCATCTAATATTTCTTTAGAGTAAAGGCACTGTAATGACTTCAACGTTATGACACTATACCTCAGGAGTTCTGGTAAAGCGGAATTTAATGGTAAATATCACTTCAGACGACTAAAGAGGGCATTAAAACTATTTGTTGAAAACCGGGCTAGTCTGCTAGGGTTGAGAGCCTTGGAATTTGTGTTGAGGAATTTGGGAAGCACCCTCAGGACAATGGAAAACCATAGCAAAGGTTCGATGTGTGGAATTACATGATAGGATTTTCATCATAAAAAAACCCACCAGGCTGCTGTTTGGGGAAAAGATTATAGGCTGTGACTGGTGTGTCCTGGAGACTGGAGTCTTTTTCTCCATTATAAAATAAAAGCCATTTTTAGGTCTAACACCTCACCAGGGAGAGACATGCCAGTTTCAATCTTAGTTACTGCCACTGTCGTCTGAGTTGCCCTTGAGTTTATGCAAATCAGAATTGATTGTCCTTCAACATTAGCAACAGTGACAAAAAAATAGAATGTTGTAAAGAACAAATATTGATCCTTTTAGATATTTAAAATGTGATAAGATATGAGAAGAGCTTCAAACCCTCAAAATAGTTACAGAAGGGAACAGTTTTAAAGGACATGCTCTGTTTGGGGGCACAGATATTTTGTTGGAATACCACTTGGTACCAGACATCATAGTGCTGGCTCTGGGTCTCATTCTTTTGCAAAACCACTCAGACTTAACAAATCTGTGGCCTTCTCTTTCCTCATGTGTCAGGCTTCTACACGTGCAGCTTTGGAATATCTTCACACTACCAGTGTTCGGACTTTGGAACCTATGACGAAGCATGAGAAGTACTTGAAAATTGAAAACTGGAGTTATGTTTGGGTAGTTAAGTAAAAGGAAACTTAGTCTACATGTAAGCAAGGGTAACTAGGCTGAGATTTTGGTGGGCAAAAATGACAGTCAGAACTTTTAACATGCAGAAGCTATAAGATGTTATAGGGGACAAATAATAATTTTTCTGTGCCCTTGTAAGTTTTTCTGGCTGTTCTAATAAACAAATTGACATGAGACATATTAACAGGAAAAAATAACAAAATTTATTAATACACCCTCACACTGCCAAATAACTCTAGCAAATTCTGTTACTTCACCCTTTAAAATGGATTGCTCCTTTCCACTGCCTCTAGGAGACTTCAGGAGACTTCAAGAGTCTCTGAAGGAGCCTCTCAGGTTCCCCTGGGGGTTCCCACATCCAGGGGAACAAAAGTTGTGCTTTCACAATGCTTATTAGGAGGGAGGGGATAATTTTACAGAATGCCCTCCGCTTCTAGTTATTTGATCTTAAAATTTTCTTAAATATTTGATTCTAGCTTCCATATAAGTAAAATGTGACAAATTAATATTAATGAGGAAAAATTAGAGAAAGTTAAGTTCAAAAACTTAATTTTTCTGGACTGTGTCTGATATTTCATTATAATAATTCTGCAATAGTAATAGATAACATAATACTTCTATAGTAACTAAAATATCTAATAGAAAAACAAATATAATAATTTTTATTGCATAATTACATATATCCCTATCCTGATTTTCTACTAAGTTGAAATTATTTCTAGTTCATAGGATGAAATTTAGTATGCCACTATGTAATACTGTTTTGCAAAAAAATTAAAATTTCTGGTTCTCACCATCTGAAACTATCTGAAAACATCTGTGCTTCTGG
This sequence comes from Carollia perspicillata, assembly GCA_004027735.1. Taxonomy (NCBI): domain Eukaryota; kingdom Metazoa; phylum Chordata; class Mammalia; order Chiroptera; family Phyllostomidae; genus Carollia; species Carollia perspicillata. Next base: position 3,790 of record PVKM010048492.1, read on the forward strand.
ATTTAAACCCACTTAGGCTAAAATGTTTATTGATTGAACAAAGCTTCATTTAGTCAATACATGAGTGAGTCTGTGAGATGGAAGCAGCCTTTTCTAGGGCGGGGTTCAGAATCCAGAGAGGGAATAAGGTTAGCTACAGTAAATCCGTGAAACCAGACCACACCTGGCAGTGAAAGAGTTGAAGTGGAGCAAAACAGAATGTGGAGATAAAGCAGCAAAAGTCAAAAGCCATAAAGCAAAGATAGATGGAGGCGGTAGGAACAAATGGGTCCCAAACCTCTGAGCAATATTTCCAAAATGTCAATGAAGAAAAGCAGTTTTTCTAGCCATCTCATCAAAACTGTCTTTGGTAAAAGCTTTATTCTCCCTTTGAAAAAAACAAAAAGGCCAAGAGGATGGGGAGAAATCTTAGTTCTTTATGGGGCTAATTGTGATGACAGGAGAGCACGATATAGAGAAGAGAAAGTTAGGGCTTCCAAAGCAAGAGGGACAAGAAGAGATATGATGGCAATAAAACGTGGAGTGGGGAGATTAACCCTGATGTGCAAAGTAGAGCATTGTAAGGCAAGTGGGAAACAAAGCTATATTAAAGCATGTTTCTCTAAACTGCTTTTCAATGTATGTGTCTGACCATAAGCAGATTCAAAAGCAAGGTAGAGCCCTGGCTGGTGTGACTCAGTGGATTGAGCAATGGCCTACAAACGGAAATGTGGCCAGTTCAATTCCAGTCAGGACACATGCATGGGATGCAGGCCAGGTCCTCGGGTGGGGGCAGCCGAGGCAACCAGTCGGTGTTTCTTACCTTCCCTTTGTCCCTCCCTTCCTCTCTTTCTGAAAAATAAATAAAATCTTTAAAAAAAAGGCAAGGTAAAAAATGTATAACACATATGACAGACCAAGGGTTAAACCAGTTAAATACCAAGAACCTTCATAAAAAATGTTTCTTAAAAACTCAACCAGATGAAGTGGGCAATGGATATGAATGGACAATTTATAAGAGTGAAAATCTTTCAGTTCTGGCCAAGATGGAGGCATAGGTAGATAATACTTTGCCTCTTCGAAAAACCAAAAGGACAACAACAAATTTAAAAGCGGGAATTAACCAGAACTGCCAGAAAACTGAATTCTATGGAAGTTTGACAACCAAGGAGTTAAAGAAGAAATATTTATGCAGACCAGTAGGAGAGGCAGAAACATGCAGCCAAGGAGGAGAGGACTCGCAGTGAGGCAGTGGCTGGTGGAGTGGCTGGTCCCACATGTGCATGTGGATAAACTGGGAGGAACAACTGGAGAGCAAGACAGACCTTGCAACTCAGGGTTCCAGCACAGGGAAATAAAGCCTCGAATCCTCTGACTGTACAATCCTGTGGGGGTTTTGGCAGCAGGAGGAACTCCCAGCCTCACAGGAGAGGTCACAGGACAGATCCACAGGGTCCTAGAACATACACAAACACACATACCTGGGAATCAGCACCAGAAGGGCTCAATTTGCTTGTGGGTAGGTAATAGAGGAAGTGACTGAAAGCTGACAGAGCTGAGCAAGCACTACAATGCAGCAACTGTGGGTTGACAGATAAGGTGAAGTTAAAGGAGTGCATCATCACCAAGCCCCTATTATATGAAATGTTAAAGGGACTTATCTAAAAAAAAGAAGATCAAAAATGGGAACAGTAAAGTGACAACAAACTCAAAACTATCAACAACCAAACCTAAAAAAACAGAAACAAAAATAAAAAAGAACTAAACAAACAAATAGAACCTGAACAGATTCACAGAAATAGAGATCACAGGGAGGGTTATCAGTGGGAAGCGGGGAGAATGGGGGAAAAGGTACAGGGAATAAGAAGCACAAATGGTAGGTACAAAATAGACATGGGGAGGTTAAGAATAGTATGAGAAATAGAGAAGCCAAAGAACTTATATGTATGACCCATGGACATGAACTAAGGTGGGGAAATGATGGTGGGAGGTGGGTACAGGGAGGAGGGGAATAAAGGGGAGAAAAAAATAGGACAACTGTAATAGAATAATCAATAAAATATATTTTTTAAAAAGTGAAAAATCCAAATGGCCAGTAAAAAGAAAGAATCAATCTCAGAGAATTGCTAAGTAAAATAACAAGGTTTTTGATCCACAATTTAGGGAAAATCTAAAAATATATAATATCTCATGGTAGTTAGAATACAGGGAAATGCTGGGGGAAGATTGCCCATCTCATTTTAAATTAAAAAAGTACTTTGTCTCTGAAACAATAGTCTGACCTTTAGACTATTCACACACACACACACAGAAAAACACACTATTATTTTTTGCAACATTGTCCATAGTGGCAAAAACTTGAAATAAAATAAAATTTGAACAGTAGAAGATGAGTTAGGTAGATTGTGTTATATCTATACCATGGATTATTATGAGATAAAAAATGACGATGTGTATTTGATGTGGAAGATTGCATATATTGTAAAGTTATCAAAGTAGGTTACAGGTCATTTATAAAGCATGATATGTCCCTTTTCTCTCTGTTTTCTTTTCTTCCTTTCTTTTCTTCTCTCTCTCTCTCTCTCTCTCTCTCTCTCTCTCTCTCTCTTTTTTTTTTTTTGTAAAACCAAATCTAAGTCTTTATATTTGGGATTATGGGTATATAGTTAAGCACAATGAAAGTTGTTCAATGAAACATATCAGACTGAAAGTTAACATTGAGGTGGTCTGGGAAGAGGCAATAAGAAATAAAAGAAAAAAAGGAAGATTCAAAATCCTCTACACAGTTTGACCCCAAACTGTTAGCTGTGGACATTTATAGGGAATGGAAAGGAAAATAACAGGCTTTCAGGACTGATGGCAGGATTATGGGTAATTTTGATTATCTTCTGTTATTTGTTTTATTTTTTGTCTTTGCTTACTAAAATGAGCATGAAATCTGTAATTGTAGGAAATACAATTTATTTCAAGACAAAGGAAAAACTATTGATGCTATTATCCCCATTTTATCCATAAGAACAACATCACTGATAACAGTACCTTAACTAGGGTTGCAGATGGTACTTAGTGGAGATGTGATTAGAGCCTGAGATTACAGCAAAATGACAGAAATTTATAGACCAATATGAAAAGAAAATTAAAAGTAAGAAATTACAGAAAGAGCTTTTAGCAAAAAGAATACTGGAAGTAAACAGAAACCACAAATGTGTTAATGGACCTGTCAGCCACCAGGAAAAGTCAACAGCCCTGTCACCCGCAGTCCACAGTGGAGAATTAACTCCAGTCAGAAGCAAGGTGGTGTTTGATCTGTAACAGAGTGAAAGGTTTCAGGGATGTACAAACCAATCAATAATTTTGTTTGGGACTTAAAAGTGGACAGGGGTCAGGGGGTGTGGAGACTGCTGACTTGTGCCCCTGATTTACATTGAGCAAGTTAGAAAAGGTGGTGACTAAGGAAATTTCACATCATGGCTGAGACAAGATAAGGACAATTCTAGCTGGTGGTGATAGAGTGGTCAGTGTTCGAGGCACTTGCTAAACCAAGTGCTGTGCAGTTATTAAGTCATTTAACCCTCACCACAACTTTGTGAAGTAGGCACTATGAATTCCATTGTGCACAAAAGGAAATGGCAAAGGTAGAGGAAACTACAGTGACTTGTCCAGGACCACCTGTCCAGGACCACCTGGCTAGTAAGTGGTGGATGTGAGATTTGAAGTGCAGTTGTTTGACTCCAGGGCACATGATCTAACCCACTGTGCTGGGCTGTTGCTGGGTAAGAAGGGACCCTGCAAATCCCTTTCTAGCTGTGAAAACCACGCAGGCACTGGGGACACACGCGTTCTTTTGGGACTAAAGAAGATAGAACCAATTTGCGTGTAAGACCTTGTAGTTGTATATGTTTTCAGATTCTTGTATACATACAAATCTAAAGATTATATATGTGTACTTTACGTATTATTTTTACAAAAGTTGATCACCATGTGCTATATATTCAGCAGCCTACTTTTTTCTACTTGGTATATTACAGATATCTTTCTGTGTCAACATGTATAGATCTTCATTCAGTGTTTTTAACTGGTACATAATATCCCTTCATGTGCACTAGTTGATGAAGTAATTAAATCCTGCCTTCATCTCCACTCTTCTGCCAAAAAAAAAAAGGAGGGGGGATACATTAGCATTTAATTAACTAACTCTAGGAAGAGTTCAAAATTACTTAGGTTTAATGCCATTTTAGAGAAGCAAGAAATATACCCTGAATATTTATATATGTGTATATGTATCTAATATGTAGTAACATAATATAATGTATGTACATATGATATGTATTATATAATACACATATAATTTTACAGTCTAACATACTAATAAATATATATTTAAAATGAACACGAAAACCTCCTCATGAAGCTGTTTTGATTTCTGATTTTTGTAGTTTTGCTTTATTTAAGGTGAGATAAAGGAGGATTTGGGCACATTCTGTCACATAAATGCTGTTTAGTCTTTTAGCTGAGATCACAAAATGTAATGATTAATTTAATGCACACAGGTTAGCAGCCTTTTGTAATAGAAATTGCAACAAGAGGCCCATTGTGCCCCATAAAATGCAAACCTCACCCGCTTTATTTATTGAACAGAGTACATCTTATGCACTCGCTGTCCTTTGCAGGAAGTCGCCAGTCTATTTGGAACTTGGAGTTGATCACAGGGGAGTTCATAAAATGCTCAGTAGATTTTTTTAGTGTTTGGCTGAGACCTTGTGAAAGGAGACAAACATGTAAATGAAGTCAACTTCACAGACCCCTGGGATCCATTACAGCCTAAGATGCTCTTAACACATAATTAGCCAGGGCTGTTAATCACGTTTAACAGGTGTTGAGTAATGAACTGAGACCGGGTATCTGCTGAGGCCATTTTCTTCTCCGATTTGGTTAGGCAGACTGGAGCCTGCCCCCGCCCATGCACAGGCGCTGAAATGTAACTCAGATTTTCCTGATGCTGTCATCAGCCTCTAGATTGTCGAGAACAGTGACATTCTCAATAAAAACACAGAAGGAATCTGTCTGAAACTCCCTGGGATGCTCTTACCAAATGAATGTTCCTTGGATTTATTATTATTTTTTTTCCTCTTTTCTTATTCAAGCCTGTATCCAATTTATCTGTTGGTTATCGAGAGGCAAATGTGAGCAGTTGTGAATAGCAGGTAATTTTTATCTCAAAAAATGGTCTACTTCTTAATCTCGATCACAGAATTTCCCGCCAAAAGTGACCCTTTGTGCTCCGAGTATGGTGTCAGCTCATTTAATTGTTTTCTCATAAATCCAGTCGTCTTGTACAAAGCGGGAATTATGCAGATAAAACTTATCCTTTTGCACCTTTAAGCCTCATCTTAGTTTCTACTCCTGTAATCAAGTTTTGGCTAACTCTTTCAAACTTTTGGGAGAAATGTATTTGCTTGTCAGTAGAATTTTCAATAGAAAACATATATGATTATGAAATTAAAATTGTTTACTTTTGTTTTTAATTAAGGGAACCATGCTGTACATGTAGACATGCAACTTTTTCACGGTTTCTTGAGTGTCCTTTATACGAGTATCTTTAGAATTACTTTGTTCTTCTTCACAAGCATAGTATTTCAGATGGTAGATAGGAGATACACAACAATGTATTTATGTAGCCATTTCTCTGTTGAGGAAATGATGGTTGTTTCCAGGTTTCCCAGCTTAATACCTGTGACCACGCCTCCCTGTGCACCTGTGGGACAGTCACTGCCAGGCAGGGGTTGCCAGACCCGGGCCAGCAGGCCACTCGGCCAGATCCAGCACCCTGCTGTTTTTTGTGTGGTCCGTAAGCTAAGAATTATTTTTATGTCTTTAAATCGTTAAAAAATCAAAAGGTGAATATTTCTTGACATGAAAAAATTACATGAAATTCAAGTATCAGTCTCTATAAGTAAAATTGTATTGGAACACAGCCATGCCCACTCATTTATGTACTGTCCATGGCTGCTTTTTAATTACAACACCTGACTTGAGTTATTTTCAGAGAGACTGTAAGGATCGCAAAACCAAAAATATTTGCTATTTATCCCTTTACAGGAAAAATTCACAGGCTTCTGTTTTTAGGTCATTAACAAGAAATAGAATTTCTGTATCCAGCATTAAAAAAAAATAACCATCTGCCAGCTGCCCCTTTAAGTTAGTGTATGGGAGAGAATACTTTTCTCTATGTCTGCATCAGTGCCAATTTTTTTTAATATTATCAAAGTTGACTTTGTCCCCTTATACAGGGGTGCAGTGGTATTTTTCTGTTTTAATTTGTGTTTGCATTTTCTTCATTCTAATAAGATTGGACATCTTTTCATGTTTCTTGGCCTTTTGTGTTTTTTCTTTATTTTTGTAATTGTATCACATGCCTCTTAGAAATAATGCTTTAATAAATAAGAAGTAAGAATAACATTTACTGAATGTATAGTGTATGCAAGATAACTATGCTAAATGTTTCACAAATGTGCTATAAGGACTACAGCAACTCCTGAGAAAAGTGTTGATATTATTTCATTTTATAGATGAGAAATGTGAGGCTCAGTGAGGTTAAGTCACTTATCCACATTCACGAAGCTGATGTGTGCTAAAGACAGTGATTTTTTTGGTTTGTTTGTTTGTTTTTAATACAGACCTTTGTGTCCAATCTCTGACCTTCACTGTTAAAATTCTGTCCCTGAGGCCAGTATAGGATAAACATGTCAAGTGGAAATATTAGTGGAAAAAATTCCAAGTTAGGGACTCTGTTCTTGATTCATACCCTTGATCAGCTAGTACCTGTATTTCCTATGCAAGGATCTTCTAAAATCTGAAGACATAATTCAACCTTGATTCTCTTTAACTCAGAAGTCTAGATCACATGCTACTTTAGGAAAAACTGTGATTGCCAGAAAATCACTTAATGAATGCCATAGCTTCACAGGGGTTGGCGGTCATGAGCTCAGTATAGTGGAAGTATAGTAGATGGATTATTAGAGGCACAAACCTTCAGTTTACATTCTGGCTCCCTAACTTATTTGCTATATGACCTTGGATAAGTTATTTTGCCTTGCCAGGTCCCATTGTCCTCTTTTTTCACTTAAATATGAATAGTAATACTGTTCAAGATTAAAGGAGATGCTTCTAAGAAGTGCCTGGCATAATATCTGGCAGATAATAATTCTTTTGTAACAGTTGCGTCTCTGGGTTTTGCCTTTTATGGGGAACCACGTCTTAATTAGGCATTTCTCAAACTGTAGTCCTTAGTGTACCAACATCAGAATGTCTGAAGATATCTATTAAATAATGATGTAGATTCCTGAGTTTCATGTCATCTGATTCAATCAGAAACTCTGAGGATGGCCCTTAAAATTTACACTTTGAA
>PVKM010048493.1:0-11191 GCA_004027735.1 Carollia perspicillata
AAGAGAGCGCTGCCTGGATGAGGAACAAAGCGGCGGGGCAGGTGGGCTGCGCGCGGACCCGCCCGGGGAGGGGCGAGGACGGCCTGCGGGCCCAGTGCCCACGGGCAGGCGAGTTGGCTGCCCTAGGGAGGCGTTGTCCCCAGGCCTGGGCTCTCCTGTGGCGAGGGGCTGAGACTGCATTCTCCTGGTGTTTGTTGACCGCCCTTGTCCCGCCCCCCACTCCTCCACAGGTTGGGCAGCACCCCTCCCGAAGCTCCTGGAGGAAACGCCTCGGGTATCCCGCGGCATGTCCCATCTCTCGACTGAGTGCGCGGCCGCCGGCTCTCAGGAGAAGTTGGGCGGCCCCGGGAGGCCCCGGGGCCGAGTGGCCGCGTTTGTGCAGCGGTTGTAAGCAAGATGCGGTAGCACGTGACCCTGGAACCTAAACCCTGATGCCGGTTCCCTAGCCCCGCTGTGCTCTTTTCTCTGACATTTGGCCCCAAGCAGATGCATCACAGGTAAGTCCTGAGCCGGGCTCAGCGCTGATGACGTCTTTGGAAAACATCTGGCACGAGAGCCCTGAGTGCCTTTGTTTTGGGTGCCATTGGAAAGATTACAGGTGCGATTTGCAAATGAATTTGTGTACCAAAGCGAACAAGAATTCCGCAAACGGGAATTGGGTTGAATGTACTCTCATTCGACCTAATTTACTCCACTTGTGAATAGTTGTTCCGAATAGCCATAGGTCGATCGTTGGCTCGTTGACAGCTTTATCCTATGCCTTTGACTTATTTGAACGTTTAATGATATCTTTGGGTTCCGAAGTGTATTTTTAACTCATCTCCATGCGTCACCTTGAATTTTGCTGGTTACCCTCTGGCTGGGATGGTAAAGTGGAGAAATTAAGTTCTTAGTTCTAAAAACTTACTGCTAATGCTTCAAGTTAGGTACTTTTTGGTACCATGTCAGTACAGTACAGAAATAGTTATACTTGGCTGCTTATGTATCATTCTAAGTAAAGTTACAAGATAAGCAACTGGCATACGGTTCATACATACCTCAGAAACACACGGCAGTAGAAGTATGAAGGAAATAATTTTATAAGAAACAAGTAGGGAAGAAGAGAGTGCTTGGTACCTTTTCCCAAGATTGCTCCCTAGAATCTCACATGAGGAAGGTAGTTAAAATAGAATTGCACTTTAGAACGAAAGTCTTAGGAGGGTCATATTGTGAATTGAGGATGGAGCAGCTGTCATCTGTGTGGACAAAAAGGGGCCACATTCTGTGCCTGACAAGCTCAGGCGAGGCCTGTGTGAGAGCCTTGCAAACTCGGAGACCTAAAGTATCCACGCGGGGTGGTCTGGAGTTAAGCACTTTTTCTAACTGAAAGCAGGTCATGGCGGGCAGTCATGTCCTAGACTGGAATCTTCCCTGACAAAAGTCAATCTCTACCTTCATTGAGCCGTACTGTTGTGTTTTTGCATCTACGATAACATGCCTTTATTGGGACCACTCAAAGCACAAGCCACCGCACCAGAGGAAGACCACGAATTCTCTCATTGTTATTGCTGTCGTGTTTGTTCATTTTTGACTATTAACCATCCTGTACCCACCTGTGTAAAGGAAGTGTGTGTCTATCACTTTACTTTTTTGTTCATTCCTCAAGGTTTCCCTGCTTCGCTTTGTCCCGCCTCCCTAATCAATTGCCAGTGGATTTCATGGACCCACTTATGCCTCTTTTGATTGTAATGTATAAAATAAGGTGCAAAACTGCCATTTTCCAGAGCAGTTTCTCAGCTCGTTCAGGTTTTGCTTTCCAGTAATTGTCAGTTTGGCGCAAAGAAACTCATAAAAAATTCTTACAGGTTTGGACGTTTGTTACGTTGACATCTGCTTTCTCTCTGTGGGATACTGGTTACCTTTGGTTTATGGCTGCTGAAGTCATCACATTTTAGTGACTCACAGCAGTAGAAATCTGCTGAGCCTCTCACATTAAAGTCTGGTTGGAACTGGTTTGAGAAGACCTAGATGTTAACCTAGAAACACCATTTTGATTTTTATCTCAAGATTAGCGCACAGATTAATGTTCAGGAATTTTCAGAATGGGATTTGAAGCTACAGACTTTTAATTGTACTTTAAAAAGCTATTGTAACCAATTTTTTGTAGGGCATTACTTCTCCATTGATTGTAGAGTTTTAACTAAGAACTTTGTAGCTATAAAAAGTTATAGGTAAAGTCTGTTTTAAACCAACCCAAGCCCACAAGCTTTCGAAATTAAGGTAGCCATAGTTTTTTCTTAGTCTGTAAGGAATTTTTGCATTTTTAGTGGCATAATTACTGTTATAAAGGTGTTATCCTTCATCAGGTGTACCTGGTCTGCCGTGTGCTTCTAGGTGCCTTTGCAGTAGGATGAGCTTCCACTGCTGCCCCCAGTCTCCGTCATTTCAGAGTGCCCGCCCCATGCAAGCTGCTGTGCTCCGTTGGCCTTGTGCACTTTATTAATGTCTGGGAGCTTAGTTTTATGAGTTGCCTGGGCAGGGATATAAGGTGGCAGCCTGTGGATATAGAATAATGCAGGAACAGGTCTGTGCGGGACTTGAAGCATGCCCCACTATGTAAACACAGGTCCTAATGTATTGGAACTGTGTAACAGGCAAAATGGTTCTTTTATTGTAACTGTCTTTTTCAATTTCAGTTAAGAGCTTGGTTTAATTAAATTAGGCAGACCCGGATTTAAATCCTCGCTCTGCCACTCGTTATGCAATGTTGAGTTAAGTTTCTTAGTGTCTGAGTCTCAGTTTCCTCATTTCTAAAGTGGGATTAAGAATAATACCTACCTCACAGTAGTTATAAAGATTAGGTGAGATAATTACATGTGAATCACTTTGTCCTGTGCCTAACACCTGTAGAATGAGAGTAATAACTGTTAGCTGTTATTCTTTTCAGGTTGGTTGATAGCTGATACTGCCATTGTTTAGAATTAAAAACCTAGTTAGATTTGCGTTCACGGCTAAGGAATATGGAGAGCAGGGGTGTCAAACTCATGTTGACCAGGAGTCACATCAGCCTCATGGTTGCCTTCAAAGGGCCAAAACAATTTTAGGACTGTATACATGTGACTACTCCTTAACTGTTAAGGACTTAAAATTACATTCAGCCCTTTGAAGGCAACTGTGAAGCTGACGGGGACCTCAGTGAACGTGAGTTTGACAGCCCTGATGTAGACCCATTTGATTTCTCCTCCCAGTCTTCATCCCTGCCATGTGTGGGGGCGCAGACGGAAGAATATAAGTAACTGTGATGCTATGAGGATCGGAGGTCATTAGTGACTTCCTTTGGGTGGCGTGGTGGCTAGGTTCTTGAAACATAGTACTTTTAAAATGACAGTCTGTAAATTCTGATATAGGAACTGATACTTATTGATAACAATCTCCAATAAATATCTTACTCAAATCAGTATTACTCTTATTCTAATGGCATTGTTAATGGAAATGCAACATGGATTGCATAGAAAATGTGATTCTCAGATTCTTCTGCCTGCCAAAAATGGTTTGTCGATAAAATAAAGTTGAGGTGTTGAAAACTTTTTTGTCAGTATTTTGCAGCATAACCTGTGCTCTTCCACTTAATTGCTGTGTGACTTGGGGATTATGACATGTGCTCTTTGGGACGCAGTTTCCTTGTCTACCTTATTTTGAAGAAGTGAGAGATATGAAGTAATTTTTCTAAAAACATCTAGCAAATCTTACACAGCAAGCCTTGATATGTGGAGGATGTTATTAATATTAATTAATTAAAATATTAACACAGACTTTTAATAAAATGCTGATCCATGAGAAAATATGGTGCTTTTTCACACCATTGATTATCGAATTCAGATCCAGTATCACTTTGACTCCTGGTAAGAAGAACTAGCAAATATTCTTTGTGTAGATTAAAACAACCTGCTTATTAAAGTCCTGGTTTAAAATAATAAGCCAGTTAAAGAAAACAAATCTTGTGAAAGAAATAACTTGGATGATTAAAAAAAAAACAACACAGCAAACCAGCTTCATTGCCAGTGTGCGCTTAGGGGTGCAAACTTTGCTGTAGGCAGTGTGCATAGATAGGGTTCAGAACAAGGCACGCCTGACTGAAACAGGGCACAATCCCGTTTGCGCTATGTGACGTCGACTGACTTAGTGACTGCCTCTCGAATCCCAGGTCCCTTTTCGATTGAAAGAGTGTGATACTAGCTATCTCAGTGCTGTGAGCCTAAAAATGAAATACCCACTTCCCCACCCCTGTCGGTTCAGGTTCTTTAGTACCTTGAACAGAGTCACTGAAGTAATGTTTCCATGACTAGTTATGTGTGCTCTTTCTTAGGATGAATGAAATGAACCTGAGTCCAGTGGGGATGGAGCAGCTGACTTCATCCTCTGTGAGCAATGCCTTGCCAGTCTCAGGGAGTCACCTGGGGTTGGCTGCCTCACCCACTCACAATGCCATCCCTGCCCCAGGTGAGTGGTAAGGGACCATGACTGAATTTCAATACTTACTGCATTATCAATTCTGAAGAGAGCCCAGTTGGGGTCAGAGCCTCTTTAAGAGTAGAAGGGAGAAGCCGAGCAGGTCTGAGTGGCGGTTCACATGTGGTTGCACAGTGGGAGAACACATTATTGTAGCGTATTGGATTCTGGTGGATTGGAGTAGCCGTTTTTTCTGACAGTCTTCTTCAGCCGGTGGCCGTTTGTGAGGAGCTGCAGTTGACTTGGCGTTTTATCTCAGATTACCTGTTTGTCTGCTTCACACTGTCGGCACTCTTTCCCTGGGTTAGTAGAGGATAATCAAAGTCACTCGAATAAATGTTCTTAGCATGAGACATTGAACTTTATTTCTACTGCATCTGAAATTGACACCTGCAGATACCCTAGAATTATGGGCAAAGGGAAGCCACCAGAGATGGAGCTCCTGTGTGGAACTCCCCACAAACCTCAGTAATTGGAGAGAATAATAGTATAGGAGAAGTTCATTTTTCCCTATCACTGTACTTTTAAAACCTTTTTTATCTGCCTAGATTAATTTTCTTTTTCTATGACACAAGTAAGCTAGTGATTCTTAAGGATCTGCAGCACTGGGATGTATTGGACCTTCTTTATCAAAATAGGAGTTAATGTTTAAGAGTATTTAAATCTGTAAGTTGTTTAAATAGTTCCCTATAGAGAATTACTTGCTTAATTACTAAAATATAGCAGTTAAGTAAGTTTCATCATAACTATGGCCTCTTTATATTCCTTTGAGTGTCCATAAAAAAACTTCTAAAAAAATTTATTAGTTTTTACTTCATTTGATTATCTCTTAGGCATTCTTCCATTTAGTGGACACTCTTGTTAAGGAGGAAAAACCTATTAACAAATACTGCCACTGGCAAATATAATGCAAATCAGCACTGCCTGAGTTGGTGAGTATTCATCATGATACTTAGGCACAGTTAGAGTCACTCCAGCACTTTGCAGATAGATATACTTCAAGGTGGATATAATCTCAGGGTTGTAGTTTTTAACCATGAAGTGCAGCATACATGCAGAAGGCTATATGAAAGTATGTGTATACAGTTCTGCATCTAATTCTAACTAGGTTATTTTCTAAGTAGAAGCATACCTATGATTTTTTAAAAGTAAAACATTCTGACTGAAATGGAAATTATAGGAAACTAAAAAAAGTCTTTTTTTTTTAAACCCTATAATATCACTACCCAGAGACTACCTCTGTGAACTTTGGTAATATTTCTGCCCGTTTTTGGATCTCTATATAATTTGTTTATTTAAATTGTACTTCAGCTAGGTTTTTAGTTGTAATTAAATGTTTGGTACTTAAGAGCAATATAGGCGAGTTCCAGCCAAGATGGAGGTGTAGGTAGAAACACTTTGTTTCTTTGCACAAACAGAAGAAGGATAACAACCAATCTAAAAGCAATAAACAACCAGAAGTGCCAGAAAATCAAACTGCATGGAACTCCGACAACCAAGGAGTTAAAGAAATATTCACCAGGACCAGTAGGTGGTCGGCCAAACAGAAGGGACCCACAGCAAGGCAGTGGACCCAGGGTGTGAGGCAGGGCTGGCTGAGAGGACTCGAGGCATGGTGGCAGACTGCATGGGCAAGGCAGGGCTGGCTGAACGGGAAACTAAAGCTCAAAGATAGCTGTAAACTACTGCAGGGGTTGCCATGGCAGGAGAAACTCCCAGTCTCACACAACAGAGTCTGTAGGGAAGTAGGGCTAGAGCCACATTGTTCCCCTCTGACCCTTCCCCCACAGACACCGCCACAACACAGCAGAGAGGGTTGCCCCACCTGGGTAAATACCTAAGGCCGCGCCCCCTGACAGCATAACAGGTGCACCGAGACAAAGAACTATGGCCCACATGAAAGAACAGATCAAAGCTCCAGAAAAAGAGCTTAGTGACGAGATCACCAGCCTATCTGATGCAGAGTTCAAAACACTGGTATCCAAAATGCTCACAGAACTGATTGAGCTTGGTCGCAAAGTGAAAGAACAAATGAAGGATACCCAAAGTGAAATAAAGTAAAATATACAGGGAACTAACAGTGAAGTGAAAGAAACCGGGACTCAGATCAACCATTTGGAACAAAAGGAAGAAGTAAACATTCAACTGGAACAGAATGAAGAAACAAGAGTTCAAAAAAATGAAGTGAGGCTTAGGAACCTCCAGGACAACTTTAAACATTCTAACGTCAGAATTATAGGGGTGCCAGAAGGAGAAGAACAAGAGCAAGAAGTTGAAAACTTACTTGAACAAATAATGAAGGAAAACTTCTCCAATCTGGCAAAGGGAATAGACTTCCAGGAAGTCCAGGAAGCTCGGAGAGTCCCAAAGAAATTGGACCCAAAGAGGAACACACCAAGGCACATCCATTAAGTTACCCAAGATTAAAGGTGAGGAGAGAATCTTAAAAGCTGCAAGAGAAAAGGAGAGAGTTACCTACAAAGGAGTGCCCATAAGGCTATCAGCTGATTTCTCAAAAGATACAGGCAAGAAGGGTCTGGAAAGAAGTATTTGAAGTCATGAAAGGCAAGGACCTACATCCAAGATTGCTCTATCCAGCAAAGCTATCATTTAGGATGGATGGGCAGATAAAGTGCTTCCCAGATAAGGTCAAGTTAAAGGAGTTCACCACCACCAAGCCCTTATTATATGAAATGTTAAAGGGACTTATCTAAGAAATTGAAGAAGATCAAAAACCATGAACAGTAAAATGACAACAAATCCATGGCTATCAACAACAACCTAAAAAAATGAAAACAACAACTAAGCAAACAACTAGAAGAGGAACAGAATTGGAGAAATGGACGTTATATGAAAGGCTTTCAGTGGAGAGGCGGAGGGGAGTGGATGGGGAAAGGTACAGGGAAGAAGAAGCGTAATTGGTAGGCATAAAAATAGATGGGTCGAGGAAAAGAATGGTATAGGAAACAGAAGTCAAAGAACTTACATGTACAACCCATGGAGTGGAATGCTGGAGGGTTGAGGGGTGCAGGGCAGAGGGGGAAAAATTGGGAAAACTGGAATAGCATAATCAGTAAATATACTTCAAAAAGGAAAAGAGCAGTGTAGGACAACCGAGGATCAGTATGGCATTGTAAAACTAACTTGAGAACTAACTAACTTGGCTACCTGTTTGTGAATGTGCCCGTCTGGGATGTGAAGGGCTACTAGGTGAAATTGCTGCTCACGTGCACCAGCCTAAGAGGGTAGCCAGTGACTGTAGAGAGACATTGTAAGTACTTTTTTAAGATTTTATTTTTCAGTTATAGTTTACATTCAACATGATTTTGTTTTACTTTCAGATGTATAGCATAGTGGTTAGACAGAGTACTTACTTCTTTTTCATTGAGAAGAACATTTTCTTACAGGCCTGCCAGTGGCAATTCCAAACCTGGGGCCCTCCCTGAGCTCTCTGCCTTCTGCTTTGTCTCTGATGCTTCCAATGGGTATTGGCGATCGAGGGGTGATGTGTGGGCTGCCCGAAAGGAACTATACCCTACCTCCACCACCGTACCCCCACCTGGAGAGCAGTTACTTCAGAACCATTCTACCTGGTAAGCATTATAGTTCTTTGGGGAGTTAGAAGAAAAAATAGCACTGACTCACCCTCAGTGCGTGAAGACTTGAATAACACTTTTGTTTATCACGATGAGACACATATCTAGGTGGGACAAAGCCGTCTGTTCATGTGTATGTACTTTTCCTCTTAGAACGTACAGGGAACACATTACTAATATGGCAGTTGGTCTAAGCTTCATGTCCTAGTGGCACATAGCAGTTTTCTCCCTTCTCCTCCAGCGTCTGCCCGGGTCAGTTTTGACAATGCTGCAGTTGTGATGCCTGCCAGCCACATGTCCTGCCACAGTGTCATGTTTATTATAAAGTTCATTGAATTTTTATTCTGTTAAAAAAGTATCATTTACTCTTTTAGATAATTTAGCAGATAGGGGAACCACTCATAGTTCCATAATCTATATTTTCGGTATATTTCCTTCCTCTCTTTTATTTTGGTGTATAGATTTTACTGGGGTATTTTTTGTTATTAAGACTATTTCTTCTATAATAGTGTGTCTTTACTTTTTCACTTAATATTTTTCTCCATTTTTACAGTTATTTCCCCCAGTTGCCACACAGTTTTCATAATATCCTTTTTAGTGGTGTATTACATTCTACTGAATGGATATTTCATAGTTTATTATATCTGCCTTTATTTTGGGACAGTTTGGTTTTTCCATTTTTTATTACCATTATCCTTGTGTATAATCTTTACAAAATGCATTTAGGGAATAACACCATAAGTGAACTTTCTTATGTAAGAGGCATGAACGTGTGTGAGGTTCTTAATATGTATCCTTTCCGAAGAGGGTGTAGTGAAGCCCGCTCCTGACTGCAGTGCAGGAGGTGGTGCCTCACTGCACCCTCAGAAGGGCAGTGTTTGGCTATGTTTTGTTTTAATAAAGCAGGTACAATTGTGATGTGTTTTGAATAGAGCCCAGTGTGTTATGATAGTTTAATAAGGTAAGTTATATTTAATTAAATTTTACTTTTCATATGGAAGATCTGCTTTTAAATCATTTTTTACCTTTTAACTCAAAGAGCAAATTTCAGCATCTTAGGACTCAGGAATTCCAACCATGTATGTAGTAAAGGCAGTATTTAAATGGTTAATTTCCAGTGACTTCAAAGGAACGCAGTTAATTTTATTTATTTTATTTATTTATTTTTAGAGAGAGGGGAAGGGAGGGAGAAAGAGAGGGAGAGAAACATCAGTGTGTGGTTGCCTCTCATGCATTTCCCACTGGGGACCTGGCCCACAACCCAGGCATGTTCCCTAACTGGGAATCGAACTGGCAACCCTTTGATTTGCAGCCCATGCTCAATCCACTGAGCTATATCAGCCAGGGTGGAACATAATTCCACCCATAAAAGGTAAAAAATGATTTAAAAAGTTAATTTTTTATGATTTCTTAGTTTCACAGGAAAAACTGAACTATGGTATATGCATGTTGCTCTTTTTAAGGAATATATATATTGTAAACCAAAGAAGTAGCTGGGAGACTAATTTAGTTATATTTGTAGCTTCTAGCATTTGGAATTCTTTATTTTAACAATGCACTAAACTGTCTCTGTTATCTCATCTTTTCCTTTTCTCAGGCATTCTATCTTATTTAGCTGACAGACCGCCTCCTCAGTACATCCATCCCAACTCCATAAATGTTGATGGTAATGCAGCATTATCTATCGCCAATAACCCTTCAGCACTAGATCCCTATCAGTCCAATGGAAATGTTGGATTAGAACAAGGCATTGTTTCAATAGACTCTCGCTCGGTGAACACACATGGTGCCCAAAGTCTTCATCCCAGTGATGGCCATGAAGTGGCCTTGGACACAACAATCACTATGGAGAACGTGTCCAGGGTTACCAGCCCCATCTCTACAGATGGAATGGCAGAAGAGCTTACAATGGACGGTGTTGCAGGCGAGCATGCTCAAATCCCAAGTGGCTCCAGAAGTCATGAACCTCTGTCTGTGGATTCTGTGAGCAACAACCTTGCAGCAGACACTGTAGGACACGGTGGTGTGATACCCCTTCATGGGAATGGCCTGGAGCTCCCTGTGGTCATGGAAACAGACCACATTGCCAGTCGGGTCAACGGGATGTCTGACAGTGCCCTCAGTGACTCCATTCACACCGTGGCCATGAGCACCAACTCTGTAAGCGTGGCACTCTCTACCTCACACAACCTCGCCTCCCTAGAATCTGTTTCCCTCCATGAAGTTGGCCTAAGCCTAGAACCTGTGGCTGTCTCCTCCATCACCCAGGAGGTTGCTATGGGGACAGGTCATGTAGATGTATCTTCAGACAGTCTTTCTTTTGTACCACCTTCACTGCAAATGGAAGACTCCAATTCAAACAAGGAAAATATGGCAACCTTGTTTACAATTTGTGAGTGTGCTTAGCCTTTTTCTTTTGGAAATATTGGTGGAAAGGGCCATCATCCCTAATAGGCTTAGTCACATAGTCAGGTGGTAAAGGAGTATAGAAAGTAGCTAGGCTTTGCAATTTTTCTTTGCCTTTGTAGTGTCCTTTATATTAACGTACCTTTTCCTGAAGTAAGCCAAATGATATATAGACATTTCATTGGTTTTTCAACTTCCTCCAAAAGTAAGGAGACATAGTCATTTCTGTAATTTACGGATGAGCTTAGCTCAGTAATATGTAAGGTATTTCGGAAGGTTTCAGTAATAGAGAATTAATTATAGGAACAAACTTTAGTAAGGTATCCTGTGTGACCTGCCTTATGCTCTTTCAACATAAGGCAAAATTTATTACATCTTAAATACTTTTTTATCCCCATGGAGAAATATAGGTGGTTACAAACGCAATTTTGTCTTTGCTTAGAATGCATATAAATTACCATAGTTGGGCATGTAAAAGTTATTTTCATGGGGAAACAAAAAGTATAAAAACAGCCAGTTTGTTGGTTTTGGTACGTGCTTCATTATGCAGGAAACATGGTGATTGTACATTATATACCAGCCTCTGTGCTAGATGCTGGGGAGGAGATGGTCTGCAGGAGACAGCACAAGCCTTTAAGGAGCTTGTGGTCTGATGGGAAGCATGGGCAAGGAAACAGGCCATTGCAGTACAGTGTGATAGG
>PVKM010048494.1:0-11199 GCA_004027735.1 Carollia perspicillata
TATCTCTTCCTATGTAAAGGCTCCAATATCCCCTCCAGGTCCTGCCACCAGTAAGATAGTAACATGTTTGCTTTTACTTTATTATAGTTGTGTTTTCTTGGTACCATGACAGCAAACTGTGTAATCACTAGGATTGCAACAATTTTAAGATAATGATGAATTTTAGTTTTAATTTGTGTCTTAAAACAACAGCCAGACAAATCATTAACCAGTTAATCATCACGTTAATCTCTAGCTTTGTGCCTTGTCCCATCATATTTGACTGTGTTCCCTTTCACACTTCCCCAGCACACACACACACGATGCAATAAGACAGTTGCAGCAAAACACAAACACACATGGAAGAGATAAAAAAATAAGCAGATGTATTCCTGGGAGAATATTCTGTTGAATGAGAAAGGAGCTCACAAGCAGGATTGAATCTAAATGTAAAACTCTACTGAAATTGTGTTATAGGTGAGCATTCACCTGGATATCCTGACTGCACATAAGATACAGACACAGGCATTTAAAAAAAAAAGTTTTGGAAAAGAAAATCACAACAGAGATGGCTTTTGGGTTTTTCTATGTCCTGAGCATGAATCAATACCTTAGTGAGTTCCTGATTCATTGCATACCATGCAGTGACCCGGGGGCCTTTCAGCACTCCGAGTGGCATCCAGCTTGCTTGCCTTGGCCTGGCCGAGAAAACCGCAGCTCCCTGCCTTGCTCACTGCACTCAGCAAGGAGAGGAGAGGAGATGGGGTGAGAAGAAACATGCTGAGCAGCACTGACTCCATTTAGAAAGCCCTGGGACAATGAAGGGGCAATGTGTCTTGACTTCTGACACTGTTAAACACTCTACTACTTTTCTTTCCATTTCTCACCTTCCTGAAGTAGCAGGGAAATGAGCGGGGGGGAGGGGAAAGTTTGGCTGGAACTCCACTGTAGAGAAAGAAAATCCCATTTGAATACAGGCCCTACATTGAGGAGCTCTGGTTGCATTTGCTTTGATAACTGGTTAACTCTTTATTAGCTTTCCCAGAAAAACTTGCCATGGTTGGATGGGAGGGGGGACTAGCAATGCTTAGTTTGCGAAATGAATGTAAGTGGGGAAACAAAAATGGAATAAAAATGTATGTAAAACGTGCATGCAAATTTAACAGGAGAGAGTGAATGCTCAGCACTGTTCAGTGGTTCTGGGCAGCTGCTTATAACCGCGTATTGAACTGGGAGTCCAGTCTAGGCATCTTTGCTGTTCTCTCTTTCGAATCCTCAAATGCTTTGTGTTTGCACTAGATTTGGAAATCTTTTATTCTCTCTTGTTATCTTCTTGGTTAAGAACATGGGGCTATAGAGATGTTTAAAGCTACATTGAAAACAAAAGACTTGCTTTCTGTGGGGGGTGTGTATGTGTGTTTTAATGAGAATAAGTTCATTCAACTATAGCAGGGATGAAAATGGAGTTAGGGAATGAGAGGTAAGCCCAAGCTGGACTCCTGATTAGAAGCTGCGTGTCTTCACACACAACTCTGCCTGGGACTGGGGTTTTGCATGTGCGTAAATGTATACTAATAGTCTGCTATTAAGCACTGGCTGATGGGAGTTGAATCTCTACTGGTCTAGTAATTCAGTGAGATTGAGACCATTGTCAAATGAGCTGAGCAGTTCTGAGGATCTTCGCATGCAGTGGAAAACTCCTAAGAGCTATAAGTACCCACCTATAATACTTGGTTCTGTCCAATTGCAAAACCTTCCCTTCTAATGTTATTCCATACATAGATTTTTCTTATTAGGAGACTCATTATCTGGCACAGAATTGACTTATCTATTACAAAGCGTTGCCACAAAATAAACTTTCCTCATGGGAAGAGTCTTATTCTCTTCCTTTTGGGGAAATAGCATTTTTAAAGATAGTGGGGTCATAGTTCTACATACAGGTGAAAATTTGGGTTCTTCTTGATCCCCTGCAGGAGGAGGAGTTTACCAGAATAAATTTGTGTGCGTGCGTGTATGTTTGTTACATAGGCTGATCCCTTGGGATGAAAGTTACTAAGGAAGCACACAGAAGCAGTCCTCGTTAGGATTGGCAGGAGAAGAGAAGAACCAACTTTGCAGTGTGAGTTATTTAAAAAGGAGCCAATTCAGAAAACCATCTGTACAAACTTACTTGAGCGATGAAAAGGAAGACAAGCAGCAAGTACATGTGTGTGTGTGTGTGTGTGTGTGTGTGCACGCGCGTGTTTGTGTGTAGTATGATGGGGCTGGAGTCAGAAGTGATCCTAGGAATTGGGAGAAATGCAGCTGCCTCTCCGGGTTACTTTTTTTCCACGTTCCAGGGAAGAAGGCTGGACATCGGACATTATTCTGCATATGCGGCTGTTGGGTGTGGAGAGAAAAGCAAGACTTAAGCCACATTGAAAGAAAAGTCCCAGTGCCATTTTTCAAGACCTGGTGTTCCAATTTTAGAACCTCTGGGACCACACTGTAAAGCTGTGTGTATCTTCCCTGGTTTTCAAGCCAGCGGCTCACATCTGCGATTCATTCCTTTAACTGTTGCAGACTGGGGGTCTGGCTGGCAGATTGTTTTATGTTTATACCCAGTGATGGGTGTATTTGTTTCTAACCCTGCCAGAAGTATTATTTTAAATTTGTGCTTTGTCCCCTTCCAAATGAGTTGCTTCTAAATGGCATCATAACAACAGCAACAACCATAATAAAAACAAGACCATCATCAGCAGTAACATCTGCTGCCATTTATTGAGCTTTACTTATGTGCCAGGCACAGCATGAGAGGATTTAGAATATAGGAGTCAGTTACCCAGACTGTCTTCAGGCTGGTATTCACATCCTGACTCCACAATTTTAGTTTTGGACATGAGGGCACTTTCTTTAGACCTCAGTCTCTTCATCTGTAAAATGGCTATAGTAGTATTACTTGCCAGTCTTATGGGAGTGGAGCGGAATGATGCAGGGAAACAGCTTTGCACTGTATCAGGCGCATGGTGAGCGTTTAATACACATTAGCTATTACTACTCTTTTCCTTTATTCTCTGTTTTATTTAATCCTTACAGCACTACTGAAGGATAGATAGCATTATCTGCATTTTACTGACTGCGAAGCAGAGACTTTGAGATAGATGTTGTATGATTTATCCAAGTTGTAAGTAATGGGACTGAGGTTTGAATTTGCATCCACGATATGGTGGCTTTTTGTTGCAAGGCTAGACTGCCCTGGGTAGCCTGTTCTCCTGGGATCTGAGTGTGGAAAGCAGCACACATCTCTCTCCTGGCAGATCAGCACTATGGTAAGAAGAATGCTATCTACTTACTCATCTTCATTACTTGCTAAGAAAGCCAGCACTTTTCATACATTAGTTCTAATTATTTCACAATAGTTCTATAAGGTTGACATTCTTATCCCATTTGAGAATACGTGAAAGACATAGAACTTAGAAAATTATGAAATACTCGATCAATGGTAAGCTTCTTGAGAAGGCTTGTTGAGTTCCTGCCTCAGGACCTTTGCGCTTACTGCCTGAAATGTTTTCCCTCAAGATATTCATAAGGCTCATGTCCTCAACGTCTTCAAATTACTGTGGTCTTCTCTGACTGTCCTATTTTTTTTACACTGTTACTTATGCAACTCCTACACCAAAGGCATCATACTGAAGAGCAGGAAAGGGCTGCAAAGTGTTCAGTTTACACCATTCTTGACACCACATTCACTAGTTTCCAAAAGCGAACTGGGCAACACAAAGGCAACCTGAGTGTCCTATTTAAATCACAACCACATCCCTACCCCCTTTACTTCCTAGCTTCTTTGTTGTTTTGCTTTGTTTTAATATCACTTACCCGCTAATAACATTTTATACATTATACTTATTTGTTCATGGATGGTTTGTTTTTCCCCACTAGAAAGTTAGCTCCATAATCAAGGGACTTTTGTCTCTTTCGTTCGCTGCTGTAATCACTTTACATAGAAGAGGGCCAGACACATAGAGAGCACATGGCATCTATTTCTTTAGTTAATGAATCAGTGAGTGTTTTCTCACATTCTCCAGCAGTTGGAAGCTCCAGGACCTGAGTGTTCAAATTGCTGTTCCAACATTTTTTTCTATCATGGGACCCTTGGGATTTAAAATTATTTGATAGTGGAGTCTTCACGTAGTCCACATAATCATCTTCACAATCAGATTTTCTTTTTTTTTCCTCTCAGAAGGGCATCATTGAGGGCAAGGAGGCCATAAACTAAGGCATCGTTTGAAGCAGATTATTAAATATCTGTAAACCACAGAAATTTGGGCTTCTGTGCTATTCTCACACCAGGCCACATCCAAATAAACACCAGCTCAAACTGACATTCACTGGAAAGACGTTTTTATCTCTGCTGATAATCTATCAAAAATTGATAGTTTTAGTTCACTTGCTACAAACTCCAGGCGTTTCTAAGACGCTCCACTCTCACCTCATGCAAACACTCTGCCCGCCCACCAAATTCTCTCTTGCATTTTCCCCCCAAAATGATCCCCGAAGCTCTTTTCTCGACTCTCCCTCCTTCTGCCCTCCAGATGGAGTCTGTTCTTTTTTACAAGAGATTTTTTTCTCTCCCCACTGTGAATTAGCCAGCTCCTCCGTGAATTAACTGGGCTTCTCTCAATTATCTCCCTATCCGTCATCTTGATTCTCCACAACAAAAAGGTCAAGACATCTGGGAGACCCAGAATTTGTAAGAGGGTTCAAGGGAGTAATAGTGATCGCTATTCCAATTAACTTATTTTTTCTTTGGCCATGCACACCGAAGCTGATTAGATTTTCCTGAGCTCTCCCTCTTCTTGTATGTAGAAGAATGCAGTAATTTGTTAGGTCTCATCAGGGCTTGTTCCCGCCAGCTTGGTGATAACCCTGGTAAAGACCTGAATGTTTTGTGGACATATTTCCCCCCAAAGACAGGGAGGGCAGGTGGGAAGAAGGTTGGAAAGCAGGAAGATGGAGAGAAGGTTGTATGTTTGCTTTATAACATTCTCCCATCCTAGGAAACTTAAAATGGTTTATGTGAGCTCCGACTAACCTAAACATTTTAACCTGTCAATCATAGCATGTTTGTTGACCTAAGATGGACAGATAGTGAGATAATTATTAGAGGGAAAAGCTCTGCTCCTGTCTCTGTTATTCTGGCATTAATTCCAGGGCTTTGTTTTTCATCCCGGCTAAATAACACTGAGAAAATAAATGCACTCTGATCATTTTAGCTCTTTAAAGGGCATCTATGTGTTTAATGTTCTTTAATTTGTTTATGGCATGGAATCATGACTCCTCTTATCTCCCTTAATAGCCTGTTTCCCTATCCTAGCTCATTATTTAGTTTTTAGGTCTATGTTTTCTACTTAGAAGTACTTAACTCTAAGTTGTCTTTGTGTGGCTATTTCTTTTTTGAAGAAAAGGAGATGGCAGCAATTAGTAAGGGAAGTCAAAAGCATGACCTCTGAATATATCTTGATTCCTGGGATCTGGGATGGACTGTGGCCCTTGTCTCATCATGTTCCCCATTTACATCCATCAGGTCAAGTGCACTGTGTTGGTGTTCCTAAGAGAAGTTCCTCACAAGCCTCTCCTTTGGTTCACCCAAAGGAGAGTCACACCTGCCCATTTCTGTCCTCCGAGCTTTGGGGGCCCTCTCCTACCCCCTCTTCCTGGCGGTTGCCTTTCTGAATCAGTCTTGCTCAGTCTTATAGTTGGGGCACTTATGTCCTTACCCTCTAAGACTCTATGATGTAGAAGAGCCAAAACAAGGTGCCACTTCAAGGAAGAAGGAAAAGGCACCTTGAGGGATGATGCTAGGCTCTTTTTGAGGTGGTGTGGTGTTCTACCTTGTCTATTCTTAAGTCAAACTGTGACCAAATCATCACACACACAGGGGTTGGCAACCCTCAGTGAAGGATGTGCATACAGGGGGGCAAGCACTTGACTGTGAATTTGAAACATCAGATCCTAATTCCAGATCTGCCTCCCTCTGACCATGTGACCTTGAGTGAATCTTCCCGTACATTGAAGCAGCCCAACTACAGAAGCCCAGTGGCTTAATTTTATGATGCACTCTGTGAAATATGAATTATTGATCTTTGTTCTTGTTCCACCATGGAGAACATTCTTTTCAGGGAGAACACTGCCCACACAGGCAGAGAGAGCACGACATAATCACGATTTCAGGTTTTATTCTAATAGGTTCACTGTTATTGTAGTTTTAAGAAGGGGACCTAATGCGAAAGTGTCCTGTAAGGGCTCTCCAGGGAAGCACTTTAGAAGGCTGAGAGTTAAGAAAAGGCATCTGGACTCCATCCTGAATCCTTGTACAATTACCTATATGATGAAGAGCCAGCCCTTTAATCTCTGCGTGCATCTATTTTCTCAGCCGTAGATTTCATAAAGATATTGTGGAGATTAAGTCAGTAATATAAAGAACAGAGCCTGGTTTATAATAAGCACTCAATAAATATTAGTTCTTATTTTCCGATTTCTGAAAGTCTTATGAAGACTGAAAAAAGGACACAAGAAGGAACAAGAGGGCAACCTGCATCCATTTTTGATTCATTTGATGCCTAACAAGTACTTTCGATGTATCCTATGTCATCAAAGGTGCAGAACAGAGTGTCGCATCTTCCAGCTTCCAGGAGCCATGAGGGAGAGAGGGGACAGGCAGGGAGTTGTAGCAACATAGTGGTAAAGGTGTTAGCAGAGATATGCCCACTGGGCC
This sequence comes from Carollia perspicillata, assembly GCA_004027735.1. Classification (NCBI taxonomy): domain Eukaryota; kingdom Metazoa; phylum Chordata; class Mammalia; order Chiroptera; family Phyllostomidae; genus Carollia; species Carollia perspicillata. The sequence goes on from PVKM010048494.1 coordinate 6,734, forward strand.
AGAGTGTAAGTGGTGCCTGGTTAGACACATCAGCCACAAACCCAAACATCAGCCAGAGGTACAGCGCACCAGTAGGATGATTTAAACACTTTATCAGTTATTTTTAAGGTTGGTGTTATGAGGAGTTTTCTGTGGGGCTTGGGGAAAATGTGTAATGTAGCAACCTGGTATAAACCATTAAGGGTCCACCATTTATTCCCATTTAATTGTGCCTCTAAGGCAGTGGTTCTTAAGAATATACACTGAGACAACTTACAGTTTTTTTTGGGGGGAAAGCAGGCTTTATTCTCAGCCCTGAAGGTTTGCATTCAGTATCTTTGGGGGTCTGGCTCTGACATCTATACTTTTTAAAACACTGCTGGTGATGGTGGTGTGTTCCTTGGGTGAGCCCAAGTCTTTTAAGGGGAAACCTTTCTGAAATGTGGGACTTTTTACTGAACATGTGACTTATGTTTACCGAGAGTGTGTATTCACATCTCCTGTGAAGGGAGACTTCTCTGCTACCAATTCCTTCTAAAAGGACATCCTCTACACAGACATACTCTATTATATTCCATCTTATATTCTGGGCAGAGATAAATGGTCCAGAGTTGAGATCACCTGTGACCAATATAATCCTCAATTAACAGATCTTCTGACTCAGGAAGTGATGGGTTTGTAATATATCAGCTTAGGTAGGCTGAACTACATTTCCCAGAGTGCCACTTATTTTAGGTTAGCCAGACAAAGCAAATAAAAATATAGGCCACTCAGGTAAGTTTGAATTTTATGTAAACAATGAATACTTTTTAGTGTAAGTATGTCCCGTGTAATATTTGAGACTTACTTATGCTAAAAAATGTTTATCTAAATGTTGTCGTTTATCTAAAATTTGATTTCAACTGAGCCTTGTATGTTATCTGGCAACACAACTTTCTTTAATGTCTCTTGTTAAGGTGGACCACAAGGGAGATTCTTGGAGATTCAGAGGGTAGAAAGGAAGTAGCAGCCATTTTCATAACGCACATATGTTGCTGCTGATCCACTGACTTATCTCACTGGTGTGAAGCAGCAGAGAGACCTGACACTATTCTGCCTTCTCCTGGATTCTCCTCTAGTCCCCACAACTCCTAGACCAGGATTCTGTGTTAGCTTCAAAATGAAGGACCCTGGCTTCTCTAGGTTAACCTTAATGCCAAGGTCAAAAGCAACAAAAACTAACCCAGGTTACTACTGTTCATCCTCCCGAGTGCTCACTTGATCTTGATCTGTTTCGATTTATTTTACACCCACTGTTCTGTGCTAAGTGTCTAACTGACTTCAAGCTGTGGCACCAGACCCAGAGACAAAAAACTTACAGAGACCACTTAACCGGCTCTGGCAATCAGGTAAATCCAACTCCCTGTCGCAAATCAACAATTTTCATCGAGACCTCAGAATGACTTCAAGATCAAGGATTTTGCTAAATGTTTTTGGCCATTGCCTACTTTTATCCTATATAACCAATCTCGGTGTCCAGGAATGAGTCTTTTTCATTAGTCATCATCATACCACAATGCCAGGGTGAGGATTGCTACCCTGAGGTATGCATCTCTGAAAGCGTGGCAATTTTTGTTAGGAAAGGGAGCTAGAGCAGGTTCAGCATGTTGGAGTTCTCCCTTCTACTGTGGAATCATGTGCCTTTGCAAGCCAACTTTGTCAGGTCTATCTTCCTTTCTCATTTCATCAGATGAATGGGCAGATTATTCTCTTATTGAGTAGATAAATCACAAAGGAATCCTAAAGATAGAAAATAAGAAACCGGGAAACCAATACACTGAGTGGATATATCACAAAGGAATCCTAAAGATAGAAAATAAGAAACCAGGAAACCAATACACAAGCTTTCACTTACCTTGCTCACTCACTAATGGCTAGGACTCAAGGTGATTTCTTCATTTAGCACAGCAACATGCAGTCCCTGTATCATTTCAGGTACCCTTGTGGGGTCCTGAACCTGTGATCCCTGTGTTCAGGTACAAAGTTTGTGAATGGTATTGAGAGAAATGAATACACTAACACTAGACATATAAACTCAACATATCAGAAGGAGTTTCAGCCTTTAAACATTTATGCTCTCTGGCTGTTCAGCTCTCTGTGAGATGGCCACCGATACACTGCTGCCAACATCAGGCCTCCAGCCCTTTCCTTCCATGTGAAAGTGATGGTATGCATTAACCATTAACCCTTTCCTCTTCTTCAGCTGCTGACTTACACTTCTAATAGTCTTCTTTCACATCATATTTTAAGTGTCCCCTAAAGTCTAGGCCAAGTCCATACAATAACTCCAGAAAAAGAAAAGATATACAAAGTGAGGAAAATGAAACCCACAAAGCTACCTTAAATTCCAAGGAAATCAAAAAGTATTCCTGTTCCCTCTGAGTAGCTATAAACCCCAGGAGCTGTAGTTATCCTGCAGACCTGTACGTCATTGGCTGGACCACAATATTTTTCTTTCTTACTGAACCCTCTTTCTTAAAGACAGATTTTTCTGTGGATGAAGACATGAGTTATTCACCCAAAGTCTTTCCAGAAAAACACTTTATTTTTAGGAATTAGGGAAAATCTTAGGTGATTCCACCATAACATACCTTTTTTTTTTTTTTTTTTGGTCTTTCTCCCTCTTCTCATAAAGATGGTGTCAACTTACATTTAACTCGACTGAAATTGGAAAGCCTTAATGGGGGCAGATGATGGCTCTCACATGAAAAAAAAAGAAGACCCAAGAAGTGAGTTTACAAGTTTTCAGCTTTCCTTGTTCAGATATCCAGTTGCTAGTTTGGCCTCACTTTTTACATTCTTTTACATTCTTTTTGGTTCTGTTATTAGAAACTCAACCTTGGGTTTGGAGAGAATCCTTAGTTTAAATTTCCGTATTCTGGTAGCACGAATACATCTTGACAAGCCTGGGTCTTTCAACCTTGATTTTATCACCATTTATATATATGTATATGAGATTTTTAAATAGCCAGTGTGGACAGTTAAAATCATTGCATTACCTTTAATTTGCTTATGTAAGGAGGAAATGTGAGAGTATTTCAGAAAGGTAGATCCTGTTGTTTTGATTAGACACTTCGTTGTACAATCTGGCAGAGTCTCATTTTTCCCCATGTGATTGACTGTCAACAATGCAAAAGAAAAAGTGAAACAAAATCACACCCTGAAATGGGTAGCAATAAATTATGAGTAAAAATGTAATAAACTGATAGAAACTTGTTGTGAAGTCTGGCAAAGAGATAATTGCAAGTTTCAACCAAATTGGATTGGCAAGATTTAGCATTCACACTCTTTGTAGTCTCATTTTGACCCTTGGCAGCACCTGTTGTCAGAACCTTCATGCAATGAGGAATTGACAGAATGAAGGTGAGACAAGGTTCTGATAAACCAGAACATGACCTCAGTCTTTGTGGAAAGGATGCAAAGGAAACCCAAATGAGTGGGAGTCAAGGTGGGGCAGGCACTGGGGAGAAAGACCAGACTCCCTGTAAGCCTTCCACTTTGTGTCTGTTCACTGCCAGCAGGCAAGCAGAGGGCATCCTTCATGATCTGCAGGCAGGCTTACCCCATTCTCTTCTTACTGGTGTGAATGATGTGTGTGTCTGCGTGAGGTGCCTAGTCCTGTCATTGCCCAACTCATTGTCATGAGTGTAGGTTCATGATACAGTTTTCCCTATAAGTCAGCTGGGCAAATGCTGGGCTAGCTGCCTGCTGAGCAGTCCGGTACCAAGGAATAGGCAAGAGTCATACATGGTAACTGTTGTTTATTCAGCTTTTATTGAATTCAGGTTCACTCAAAGTAGAACATCAACATATGTTAATATCCTACTCACACTCTAACAATCTAAGAGAATTACAATACATATAGCAATCAATGGGGGATAATGAACTTGAGTCGCAGAGTCTCAGTCTGCAGGTTAGGAGACAGCAAGGTGGGCAAGGGAGTTGTCAGCATCTTATAAGGAAGAATTTCTGGAGCCAGGTGGGTGGTGGTCTGGCAGATGAAGTCCACAGTCCAGCAGGGCAGAGCCCCTGGCGGCCAATGCCTAGGGAGATCAGTGTGACATGGAGCATCACTCTGGCGTGTGGAGCTCGGCTAGCTCAGCAGTGGTCTGGAACCTGCCTCAGTTATACCTTGAAAGTGGTGTACTCCACTCTTCTGGGTCTTTTGATAAGTATCCTCACACCTCTGACGACAATGTGGAATTTGCCCAGGAGCCTGTGTGTGGTACATGGCTGTTCTGCTTGGCATCCCTGATGACAAGTGTGGAATTTCCCCAGGAGTCTATCTATGGGTGGTCCCACTCTGCAGACGTGGCTGTTCTGATCACATGTGCAGATATCTTAGGTGTGTCTCCTTGCCAGATGTGTCTGCTCTGACTTAGGTAGATTCCTTCTTGAGCCAAAGTGTCATGGCTGACTGGCAGCCATTTTGGATGACACGAGTGACT
>PVKM010048495.1:0-11188 GCA_004027735.1 Carollia perspicillata
CCACACAGCTTTCTCTAAGACTGGACAATGTACAGGGTATAATTTTTAGAGGTAACGAGTCATTATTTGGGTATTACTGCAAAAGTGGTTCCTATGTTCTCTTCAGACATAGAAAATAGTCTCTTTTCTTTCTGCTCCATGGCACAGCGGCCATCCTAGGTTGTACCAAATCCTACAGAGCAGTCTGAACTGAAGAGTTACACAAGGAAATTTCATCTAAAAAATTGCATTGAAAGGGGAGCTTTCTATAGAAACAGACATGGATTTAATACTTCTTCTGGATGTGCTAATAAAATATTTCATTAGCCTTTCAGGCGTGGAAGGCAGATGGATATGTAACTGACACTCTGCATAGAAACCAGAGGCTGAACATTTTATTAATTTTATCAGTTGCCTGGCCCCAACTTGAATGGAAAGCAGACTGAAGTTTTTATTCATTTTATCTGTTCCCTTATGAGGGGGAAAGGATTAACTGTAACTGTTCTTTATCTGAATTTCTGATATCTGAAATGGAAACTATTCTAGTCTGTGTAGCCTTTGAACAGTGTTTAAAGTCTCCTCTTTGTGTTTATTTTAGCTGGTGATGTGATTTGTGCCCATCACGTCACATAGGTTAATTATTCAAGGGACGAAATTGGAATTCTTCATGCCTTTTTAAAAAGTATCATTAAATATAATTTTTAGATGCCCAGAATTTGGAAATCCTGCTGTACAGTGTTATTTGGTTATTAGAAAAATACAGTGTCTCAGGACATGTGGGAATGAAGAATTATGTTTTCCCCGAGTGCACCAAAGTAGATTATCATCTGGTTAACTTTCTTAATGGGCTGGAATTTTAGTGAAAGCCGTAGAAATGGAACTGGGGTTTCTGAAAGGGAGACCCTTGCCTAGGGACAGTCGTTGACGCGGTGACAGGAACCTAAGGGGAGAACCGGAGCTCCATCCGGGAGGTGACAGGGGAGGCTGCCGAATGGCCCCCCCATACCAGCCCGTGCACTACGCACATATGCTGAAGACATGAAAGATGAACAGGTTGTTTGTAGCAAGGTATTAGTTCAGTGGCCTGGACATTTTCTCCCAAGTATCGATACTCAGCAGCCCTTGAGAATGCAAAGACATATAGTCAGACACTTCTCTTCCTTCAGGTCCTGCAGGACATGAAAATGTGCCCTGCGGACCAACAAGGGAAGATAGCCCGCTCTCTCTGCTGGCACCTGTCCATCTCTCCACGTTCCCTGCACACCAGTCGTTCCCAGACGTCGGGACTGGGGTCTGAGGTGCTGTAGACACTGCAGGTGTGCGGGCTGAACTTTGAGAAGCAAAGTCTCCATCAGGGCAGGGGATTACGAATTGGACATGTTAGTCTCACATGTAGCCAATCTTCTACCTCAAATTGCCACTTTAGAAAAATCACCATTTAAATTTTTTTCATTGTACACCACCTGTAATTTTTTAAATAAATTTTAATTAAAATAACCAATAAAATTGTTTTCATTGTACAAATGGTTTTGTTTGGGCTTTAAGAAAACGGATGTTTATCTTCACAAAAGAGATACAACTCTTTTTGATCCTTTGGTCTTTCAATGGTAGTGTTTAGCCAACACCACTTACTACAGACCAAGGACCTAAGTGCACAGCGGTTTTGGAGCTGTGTCATATGGTGGGCAGGTTGCAGAAGGAGGGGGGTCAGCTACAGCCATGTCTAACTCAGCAAGCCTAGCATCCACATAGGGACTGAAGCTCCCCACCCAGAGGAAGGGACACCTTGGTCTAATGCACAGAAAAACCTAAACACTTTCCATGGGATTAAAGCAAATTCTTTGTATTAAACTCCAAACCTCTCATTCGTAGAATGACTATCGGAAGTTGTCCATGCAATGCAAAGACTTTGTGGTGGGTGTGCTGGATCTGTGCCGAGACTCGGAAGAGGTGGAAGCCATTCTGAATGGAGACCTGGAGTCGGTGGAGCCCGCGGAGGCGCACAGGCACAAGGCCTCCCTGAGTCGCGTCAAACTTGCCATTAAGTATGAAGTCAAAAAGGTGAGTGGCCCACTTCCACACCGCACCAGAGTGGGAGAGACGTGGAATGCCCAGCGTGCCACAATGCTAGGGCGTTTTCTTTTCCATAATGAGAGTGGATGTCATTGGGAAAAGATATTGTTTTCTTCATGAGAGAGGTGAAGGGAAGTATCATGGTAACGCTGGGAGTCAAATATTGAGCTTCTGATCCTTCCCCTTTGTTATTGGTTGTGAGACCTTGGGTAAGTCATAAGACTTATAAAAGGAGGATAAAATGTTTCTTATCTATCTCGGAGGTATGGTGGGATTTCGATGGGTTAAGATATGACAAAGACACCTGTAAACTGCTCTTTACAGTGCAATTAACAGGGTAGAGAACTGGGAAGATCCTCAGTAGAACTGCAGTGAGATGACTTCTCAAGGCCTTGTCAGTTACAAGATGGTGGCACTGGCCCCACTGCCCCCCTCTCTCAGCTTTCTGGCTGGCAGAGGTTTTGTCATCTTGGGAAAAAGAAGATAATTTTGAGTAAGATTAATGTCGAAGCACTTTTAGAAATCTGTCTGGACGTTTGTTCACAGGTCTTGCGACTCTCATCTCTTCTCACCAGCTCCTGAGGGAGGAGGATTGATTTCCATTGTCACGGGTTCTCGATCATGGCTTCAAAAGTGTCACATTAGCAGAGACAGCTCACCTACGGGCGTGCGTGTGTTAACCGAGCTGTCTCACGGAGCAAATGTCCTCCCGCATGTCCATTTTGAATAAATCGATGTGTAGATTATAATGTATGAGGTGTCAGCAATAATCAACTCCCTGCCAGTCAGCTCTCAGGCCACAACAACAAAAAGAATGTATTTGGAACTGGAAGGGGGTTGAAGACTTTGCAGGTGTTTCTGGTTAGTTTGTTTTGTGCTATCCAGTGAATAGTAGTGAAAGTTTTAACTTGGAATGTTCATTTGATCAATGCATATGAGAACTCTATTCTGGAATGCCCAAAAAGTCCCAAGTCAAAAAAAAAAAAGCCCTTTTTTCTCTTAAAGGCTACCTTTATCATTCATTCAGCACTCACCCATTTCCACTCCAGCAAAGAGGGAAAATATGACACCTACCCTTCCACCATTGTTCTCACCACCTCCTTTCTAGTCCCCAAGAAAAATCTCTTCACGGACCATAAGGCCCTCCTCTGCCAGCTGTGGCCCTGAAGCAGTCAATGGCTATAGGAAAGGTATCTCAAAATAACGTTAAGTTATAGAATTTTCCCCTGATAATAAAACAAATTCATGTTTATTCAAATCAGCCCCTAATTTCATGAAGGAGCCCAGTTTGATGTCATGGTGGGCTGGTAGGTCCCCTAAGAGACTCAGGCAGCCGCTCTGTCCACTGCCCAAATCCTCCCCAGGCCTGGGTCCGGGCCTGAGTCTGCTGACCTCTCTCTGGCTTCGGGTGCGTGTGCCAGCGCAGCCCCGACCCCGGCCCCGGGCAGCCTCGAGTCCGGGTGTGTGCCTGACTCCAAGAGGTAACAGAGCATTTTACATTTGGCCGGTTCGGAATCCGGAAAACTGTGCCATGTAAGTTCTCTGTTCATATGCCACGACTCAAGGAGGTTAAAAAGAAAACAGCATGATCTAGGTTCTATCCACAAGAGTATTTTCTTTTAAAGCGTGTGAACCAGGGCTCCAACAATGAAGTCAGAAACGAAGCAGAGCATCTCTTCCCTGTTTCTGCCCCAGAGCGTACCCATGAGGACAGTGCTTGTAAAGGCTGATCTGATGAAAAGACAGTGTAATGTGAATTAGTTTAAGTTGAAAATTATCTACAAGTTGTTTTCCATACCTGCCCTGAATGGTGGTTCAGTTTACAAGAATCTATCAGCCATCTTTAGCAGGAAAAAGAAACTCAATGCCACCATAGTGTTGTTTGTGGAAAGACTGAGATTTTCTTGTGTGTCAGTCATTCTCCCTTCAAATCAGAAAGCCTCGAATAAGGGTTTTATTTTTGGAATGATGTCAGTTTGCTGGCCGCTGGGGTCAGGATGCCGCATGCAGATTTTCTGCAGCTGGCTAGGGCTGGCGTGGCAGCACACAGAGGTTGTCAGTGGGTGACGCGGTCTGAGGAGATAAGGCCGCTGCCCTGTTCTGAAGTCATTGAAAAGAGCAAAACTCATCTCTGATTGGGATTAGCTTGTTTGCCCTCAGCCACTATTATTGCATTAGTTTTATTTTCCTTTTCAGATGTTCCCTGTGTACCCGTGTTAGGATTTAAAATCACTGGAGGAAAATAGTCATTTGTGTTTTCTTTCTGTGGATTAAAAGAAGTCACAGAAAGTGATTTATTGAGATAAGAGGCACCATATAGTGGTGAGGGCAAAATTAGCAGGATAGAAACATGCCTGTTAAGCAGAAGGGTAAAGGATGGCAAGAAAAGTGTGCCCGTGATTTGGACTGGAATTTAACACAGAGGATGTGTCTGCACTGCGTGTACAAGCCTCTGTGGGTCACCTGTGTGCCGTGCGGAAAGGATCGATTTCCATCAGGTCTTTGAGTAACCTTATTTGGTATAATTAATGCCACACAGCACATCATCAAATTTAAAGACTGGCTGGAGGAGGAGGACTGAGATGAGGGACCAGTCATACTATACCACATGAGTGTTTCTGTCCCCGAAATCCTAAAACCTATGAAAGAAAGGCTGGACACTCCCAAGGGGAAAATCTGCCCATCAGTTCCATATGGACACACCCACCTGCCTGCTAACTTTGTGGGCATTTTCTGTCCTGCTCAAACCCTTGGCCTATTAAGCAGTTCACGTGAACTACCCAAGCAGAAATCTGATCCGGTGACATCACATCCTCTACCCGTGGGTAGATTTCCCAGGATGCACCACTCCCCATCCAAGCCAAGCCCAGCTGCAGTCACAGGCCTGCCTTGTCTTTGCACCCACCCAACTTCTCACAAAGGCAGACCCTATAAACATGTCAGACACCAAGACATTTGGACCACCATTCATATTAGCACTGTGTTAAATGCTGATTATTTATCTTGACAAGCATATGGGTGTAAGCCTCCATTCTAATAGCTGTTTTTCACATGTATTGATAGTGTCCTGTGTGCCCACAACCGGGGACCGCTCATCACTCAGCGGAGTGCTGATGCTTCATTCTCATCTTCTGTACCGGGGCCTAGCTAGGCTTCTCACAGGGGCTTATGCCGTCTTGGAGAACGAGTGAGTGCGTGAGTGAATGAGACAAACAGTTATGGATGTGGAGGGGATGAGGGTTTCTCACCTAGGAGGAGGGGTGAAGCAGGAAGGAAATGATCCAGTAGCTGCAGGGGCAGGAGTGGAAATACGCAGTTTTTAAAGAGTCCCAGGAAATGGTCACAGAGACCCCTGGAAGCCTTCAACCTTGATTATATCCACACCTTGTACCATGAGTGTAAAGAATGACCCCATCAACCTTGAAATATAGTTTTCAAAAATCAGAACTTTGGGAGAGTGACATAATCTTGAGCTTGTGGAAAGAAGGTCTCATGTATACTTTGTGGCCAGCAATGACTGGTGACCCCTAGAACCTAGGAGTTTTATAATTGAGTTGAAAGGAACTTATAAGATCAAATACTCTTTTTCACATTGAGCTCATCAAGCCAGAAAAGACAGTATCTTCTTTTTAGTACTTTTAACTCTCCCAAACCCTACCATTTGTATTATTGAAAAAAACCTCAGTTAAGTATTTCAAATCTGATACCTGTAGACTCAACCTCAGCCACATCTGTCAGCTGCCGCCAGCCCCTCTCCTCCTGCCACCAGCGGGGGTGGGGGGGTCATTGTGGGCTCCCCGAGCACAGGTGCACTTCAGGTGGGAGCAGGGTCCAGGGGAAGCTGTGCCTCCACTACCTATTGGCGGCCGTGAGGTTTTATCTTTTATTATCACTGTTTTACTGGAAGGTGCTGGTGGAAAACTGTACTCCAGTAAGTGGGAACCTCTCTGCCGCCCTGGAGCCATGCTCTTGATACAGAGCCCGGCAGTGTGCAGAAGTGTCCGGAGTCGCTACAAATCACGAGGGTCGATCGGGAACAAGGGCTCGGTTCCAGATGAACTCAGTGCCCACAGGGAACCACGGCTGCTCCCTGTGTTCCCCGAGTTTGCAGACACCTCTCACGGTGCTTCCTGATGGATTTCCCCTTGCCGTGTATCCTGCTTGTTAGAAGACAGCGGTGCTTTGGCATTTGCACTGCTAAACTCTTTTTCGGAAACTCTGTTGGCACTTCCCGTTGATGTGTGAGTGACCCTGAATAACTCCCACGCTTGGGTAAACTGTGCCTGGCCATTCAGAGAGAGGCAGATCCAGCTGCAAGGGGGCACCTGTTGGCATAGGGACCCTTATGTGGGCCGGGTGACGTGTACAGTCTGCTCCCTGAATAAGGACAGGGCCTTAAAGAAGTCCCAGTTCTTCTCAATAGATTCAGGCAAGGGGTTAGCAAAACCAGATGGCAAAATCAAACGCGATGGTGAGGATGAAGGGAGTCTAAGTTGCTCATTTTCCCTGATTAGAACTGTAGTTGTGAAATCACTACTGCAGGTAAATGTGGCTTTTTTCTGACCTGTGACAGAGGAAGCAATACAAAGAGCACAGATTACTCAATAGGAAGGAAGCGACATTTGACGCCAGCTCCCAGCCGTGAAGTGTGGATGGAGCGCAGCGACTGCAGGCTCACTGACTTGGCGACTCCTGTGCAGGTTTGCAGCAGTTGTGCATTCGTACACATCGGCCGCGTCCTGTATGTGTTTTCACACAGGCAGTGTTTTAGGGCTCGCTCGAGAAACTTAACGCATTTCGCTTTTCACCATAGTCTACAATAAACCGAACAACTCTTTCCTCTTCCGCCTGAACTGAAAGCCAGGACGGGACGTGTCCACAAAGGAGCGACTCCGTCCCCACATTCCAGAAAGGATCCTGAATCACAGAGAGCTTCAGGCAGAAAGAGCTGGTTCAAGACAGCATCAGTTTCGCCCTCTTGTTTCCACTTTCGTTCTTCTATGAGTTCTGGAGCAGTGTGGGAAGACGGAGGGAAGGTGACGGAGGATAGGACCAGAACCTTCCAGCGCCCATGTGCTGGGAGCATGGGCATTAATATCTTTAGGAGGTTAAGCTTCACGTTCAGCAGTCGAACTGTGGCCGATGATGGCATGGTAACTGCCTCCTTCTCTCTCCCCCCAGTTTGTGGCTCACCCCAACTGCCAGCAGCAGCTCCTGACCATCTGGTACGAGAACCTCTCGGGGCTGCGGGAGCAGACCACAGCCGTCAAGTGTCTGGTTGTGCTGGTGGTGGCCTTGGGCCTTCCGTTCCTCGCCATTGGCTACTGGATTGCGCCTTGCAGCCGGGTACAGCTTTCTTACACTCTGTGTTACCTCTGTGTCACTATGTCCTTTTGGGATGAAAAAGGACAAAGCTTCCTACTGCAGGCTCTTAGTTGTTCCACGCTGCAGGTTAATTGACTCCAGCATGCGGATGCTTCTTTGTAATGACCGGATCAATTCATATAAGGGGTGAGAAGGCATTTGGTGACAGTGGGATAGATGGCCTTCGCAGGCACATAATGCTTAGGCCTTTAAGATAAAATCCCCATGGTGGGTGGGAGGAAGAGCTGCCAGGATGAAGGAGGAGGTGGTCTGGTTCTGTTGACAGCTTGATAAATGGAGAGCCGATGGGCCGGCCCAGGGAGGGATGGGGAAGTCCCCACTGCGAGGGCCCTGACATGTCAGCCCGTCCACCCAGGGTGCTCGTTGGGACCTGTCCACGCCATCCGTGGCTGGTGTGGTAAGCCCAGCTGCAGGTGTGGTGTTTCCAAAGTCAAAGAAAGTTCCTGTCAGGTGCCCCAAGCTCTTTGTTCTTCTTCAGAAGAGAAAGTGTAGCCTTTGGGCCTGTAGACTTTAGTCTACATCTAATGTAGACTTTAGATGGTTTGTTTCTTTAGTTTTGCTTGACTCCTTTTGTTCACGACCTTTCTCTCTCTCTCCACTTGCCTGTGGAGAGTCAGTCTGGTTGTGCCTCGGAGGACCACTGACCACGATGGGGACAGGGACACTGGGCATGCTCACAGAGCACTGGGCATGCTCACAGACCTGCATAGGTTCCCAGGGGCACTGCTGGGGACAGGAGGGTGTTCTGAGATGCTTTAATCCTATTTTTATATTCAGAAATCTGGTTTTGTTTAGATCAGAGGTAGTTTCAGGCAAAATTAGGCAGTTTCAGGCAAAATGAGTCAGCGCCCTGGTATAGCCCTGGAAGTCCGGCATCTCTCTGGCTTTTGTTGTATATCATGGAAAAGTATCTTACAACTTCCCAAATGCTAAAAGACTAAAGACTAAAGACTAGAAATAATGTGAGAGAGCATGCCTTAAACCCAAAAGTCATATCCCATGCCAATAATTCTCCTTTCTGGGGAGGAGGCGTTGGAGTCCAATTCGCAAGTGTTGGTCTCTCCAGGCAGCTCAGCCAGTGGACACGTGGCATCAGTTCGGCGTGGGCATCTTCAGTCCACTGCCCTGTTTCTCTCTGCCCAGCAAAGTGCAGCTCCTGGCCTGGGGACTCTGCCCAGCAGAGAAGCGAAAGGAGAGACCTGGGCCGTTTCTACCCCCGTTCGCACTTGCCATAGGCCCTCTACCACCTGGTGAAAAGACAGCGTAGCCGGAATTCTCTACATGTGCCCCATTTTTAGGATAGGCATGCTGCTTTCTTTTCATGTTATATAAAGTTTTAAAAGAGCAACCTTTTAGAGACTTAGCAACTCCCAAGAAATCACTCAGTGCTACAAATGCGGTCTACCACCGCTCCCCCCGCAGTGTACAGCTGCAGAACAGCACAGTGACATGTAAAAACAGTGTTTGTTTTCTGGTAGACAATGTGACGCTCATCTGCGTGCATTTATGGTCCATCCCAGGAGAGCATGACAGCTTGTGGCTATTTGTTAACATCAAGTCAAGGTCGTGGACGCACAAAAACACTTGTTGAACTTGCAGTCTTTGGAATGTGGCCTGTGGTACTTGTTAAGGGCACAGATGGAATTTTAAAGTAGGGTTTGAGTGTGTAGAATGGAGCACTGCCTTGGTAAATCTACCAAATGTACCTAGATCGTGGGCCGCAGAAGCCCTGGGGACAGGAGGAGTTGTTTCCATTTCTCCTAGAACACGGGGCTTTTAAGGACATCAGATCACATGGGATTTTAAAGAAGTTACCTTAAAATAACTATAAAGTGAACTTTAAGATGATCTTGTGCTATTTATACACTTTTCCAGACTTGAGCATGACTTTCAATTAAATTGACCTACTTGGAGGTTTTAATCATTGCGTATCTGTCTCCCTCTTCTAATTGGGATAGTAGCGGACAAACTATTTATCCTGGTTGTAGTGTTGTCTGCCTTTTTCCTATCATGCGAAACACGACTTGATTGTGGAATATTTAGAAATGAGGACAAAAATTTACTTCTATAGTGGTTGGATTTTTTTTAATCTCGAAGGGTCTTCAGTGTGCTGCAGACACATCATAACATTTCAGTGATAAATGAACAAGTCTACAAATTTATCATAACATTTCAATTATAAAGCAGTAGAGGATTACACACTGAAAACTTGGAATTTCTTTCCCTAAACCCTAAAAACCTTGACATTGCACAGTCTTTCAATGTAAAAATAAGAGCAAGTAGTATAGGCCCCGTGATTTTGAGAAACGCATCTGTGAGTGCAGTATGTTCTAAGACAAACTGGATATTTGGAAACAATGAAGTCTGAAACCTTCTTCAATTATTTTTGTGGGAAATAGCCTTTAAAAGGAGTGGTTTTCACAACGTATAGCTTTTCAGAACCGGAAGCAAAGCTTTGAAAGCGTCTCATTTCATCTGTTCTTAATCCTGTATAGTGATTTTCATAAGTGGAAGCCGGATTTTCAAAAGTGAAAAAAAAAACTTCTTTTTTTGGCCTTCGCACAGCTGGGGAAGATTCTGCGAAGCCCCTTCATGAAGTTCGTGGCTCATGCCGCTTCCTTCATCATCTTCCTGGGCCTGCTTGTGTTCAACGCCTCCGACCGATTCGAAGGCATCAGCACGCTGCCCAACGTCACGGTCATCGACTACCCCAGACAGATCTTCAGGGTCAAGACCACCCAGTTCACATGGACCGAGATGCTCATTATGGTGTGGGTTCTTGGTAAGCCTTGGATTTTAAGTACCCCAAGAGCTACTCAAAACAATGCCTAGTTGCCATTTTTGCTCCCTTTGTTTTAATTGAATTTATTGGGGTGCCATTGGTTAATGAAATGATATGGGTTTAAGGTATACAATTCTGTAATGCACCATTTGTGTAGTATGTTGTAGGTCGACCAGCCCGCTGTCATTTTCTATTTAAAATGTTATTTTACATTGTATGGTGTGGCAGTATCACCATGGTTAGATTAGTGGAAGAGTGCAATCATCAAATAATTTGTCAGCTTGATAACGCTAAAAGGTATCCTAACACTAAAGTTAAAATTTTTATAGGTAACATGAACCTAGCATTAATACACTATGTTTCAGAAATTGAACTTCAATTATTGAATACAAATGTAAGTTTTTTAGTGGACTCACGGTGACGATCACATATTTCATTGAAATTCTTGTGAAATAACTAACCCCAGTGGCTGTTAACTGATGAGTAAAGAATGTCTATATAATTTTAGTTTGGGAGATTTTCGGGGAGAGTGTCCATTGTCAGGATGTTTGTCACTCCCCCTCGTGACAGCCCCTTTTGTATAGCTAGCTGTGTTACAGGGGAAACTGTGGGCAGTGCGGGGAAAATGACGGACACGGGAACCTGTTCGCCTGCTGATCACGAATCCAAAGCCCTCTTATGCGCTCACTCTGTTTTGCCCAGCGAGTTACTTAGTGTCCTCTCAGTCCCTGATTGAATAGGTTCCTTCCTGCCCCTCGTGCACGGCCATGGCCTCCGTCTGGGTTAAGCAGCTGTTTTACACATTTTACATTGAGCCGTGACATTTCTTTGAAAAATCCCACGGTATTTTCCCCTGACGCAGTCAAGACAAGGAGCGCCCTCCCTCCCAGAGTGGTGTTCGCTGCCTCCCGTTTCTCCCCACCCGCCGACCCCCTGCAGCAGGGCCTCCCCTTTCCCTCACCTGCCTGC
>PVKM010048496.1:0-11175 GCA_004027735.1 Carollia perspicillata
TCTCTCCTTGAGTATATGGGCTTTTTCCCCACTGGCCTCCCCTGTAAGGCCTAATCTGCCACTCTTAGATTACCTGAAACATCCCATCTGTCTTGCTAGTACCAATATAACAGGTTGTGCACTAGTGTAGAAGAATCTGCCTAGAGAACAAGAGGAAGCAAACTAACATTGGTTGAGTACTTTCTACATAGTAGGTACATTATGTAAATCATCACATTTTACTCTCCATGAACACCCTAACCTGTAGATATCATTTGGTCCCTTTTTATTACTGAGTACATTACAGCTAGGAGACTTGACCTCCGATCAAAGCAAATTTGTTTTGCTTTGCTCAAAGCAAAGCAAAGCAAACAAAACTCAGATTTGTTTGACCGAGATATGAGCATCAAAATTATGAACATTTAAAATATATATCGATGAGCATTTCTTTTTCCAAATAATTTCAGATAAAAGTAGAATTAACCCCATTAGAGATGGAGGAATATCTGAGAAGAGCAACAAAACTTATAAAATAGCCGACTTTCCATTAACGATATTGAGTTTTCCCAATTCCAAGTCAGTGGTTATCTTGGAGAAACTTTGTAGACCTATCATGCAAGTGAAATATGCAGAGAACAAAAAAAAGGATGATTTATTGACTTTTTTTGTTGACCTAGGTAATTTTTTATTGTTGGTGAGCATTTTGTTTAGTACAACTGACCTTAATTATGCCCTTTGCATAAAATCACGCACATCCGTTCACCAAGAACCATAAATCTCAAAGTTGTGTATCTTGTGTTGTTTTCATTTTCAAGCTGCTTTACTGAGATATGATTGATGTATGACAAACCACATATTTAAAGTGTATACTTGGATACATTTTGACATATCTTCATACCTGTGAACTTATCACCACATCAAAAATATGAAAATATGCATCATCCTCAAAAGTTCCTTGTATGCTTCAACAATCTCTCTTGCCTTTTGTTCCCACCCAGTCTTTCTGCAACTGTAGATTTAGATTTTCTAGAGTTTTAAGAAAATGGAAACACATAGCATATATCCTTTTGGTCTGGCTTCTTTCACTGAGCATGTTATTCATCCACGTTGTTGCACGGATCAAGAATTTATTTTGGGTAATTTTTAAAATTTGGTTGTTTATTTTCTTACTGTTAAGTTTTAAGAGGTTTTTTTTTAATATTCTGGATAACATTCCTTCTTTTCTCGTTTTATTTATTGACTAATTTTAGAGACAGAAGAAGTGGGAGAGAGAAACATCAATTTGCTGTTCCACTTACTGATGCATTCATTGGCGACTAGGGATGGAACCAGAAACCCTGGCGTATCAGGATGACACTGTAACTAACTAAGCAATATTCCAGGCTGGGTAACATTCGTTTATTAGGTGTCTTTTGCAAATAGTTTTTACGTTCTGTGGCTTGTCTTCTCATTCTCTTGATGTTGTCTTTTTCAGAGCAGAAGTTTTTAATTTCCATAAAGTCCGCTTATTGGTTGTTTCTTTCATGGATCAGGTTTTGGGTGATATCAGGTCTTTGGTGATGTATCTCACTTTGTCTTGTACCCCTTTAAAACACATCCTCTTGACTGGGTAAAGTGAAAGAGGAGAGGCGGCCTGTACTTATCAGGGTCCTAACAGAAAACACAGTCAAAAAAAGGTCATTGAAAAGATGATAATGAAGGAACTATTTACTGAGATGTGGTCAAGGTTAAGGGAAATAAAAGATGATGGCCTAGCGGGAAACGGTGGCCAGCGCTAGGCCTAAAGGGGCAACGGGGAGGTTCAGCTACTAGAAGCTGAAAGAGAGGTGGTGTGGGGTAGGAGTGGGCTGTAGAGGAGCCAACTGGAAGCCATAAAGCAGGAGAGTCATGGTGTATTTCACACAGGTCAGTTGCCAGACGTTCAAAGAAAAGCTGGAGGGGCAGAGAGTCAATCTGGAGGGACATATGGAGACTATGCCCATGTAGAGTTGCAACAGAATCCTATTCTATGCATTCAACCCTTAAAACTACTTACTTCTCAGCTGCAAAGTCATAAAAGATGGTTTTAGTCTAGAGACGGGTGACTCCTAATTCCTTTTGGGTCACAGACTCCCAAAAGTGCATGGAAGCACCCATACAGATTCATATACAATGTTTTTCCTACTTAGAGACAAGAAACCTTTTATTAAACAAGTAATTGGATCTTTCTCACTTATATTCTTGCAAAAAATTATAGCCAATACCTGAAAAATTTATAAATACATCCAGATTGTATATTTAAAGTAAAAAATTTCAATACCAAATTTCAAAAGTACACAGCCTTTTTTTTTATACTTTGATAAGAACTTTAACCTTTGGAATAGTCACTGGCATGGTGACACTTGCCATATTTGGCATTCTGTGAATGTCAACTCCAACTCTGATGGCAGTATGTTTTGAAATTCCTGGTCACATGGATAGGTCTTTCAGATAAAAATCAAAAGTCTCATTGCTTGCTATTCCAGGTGAGGGTTGGCTTGACTCAGAATGTTACGTTTCTCAAACATGTTGTGAGTTGGATTCTGTTTGCGCCAGGTCTTTGTCCTCCAGTCACTGAGGTCATCCTGGTCAAGGTCTGCTCCACTGATACTATCTATATGCCATTTTGAGCAGAAGTAACATGCAGAGCCCTGCCGTGTTTCCCAGTTCTAGAAGAATCGCTGCTCTGGAGTCTAGCTGGCAGAAAAATGTCCCCCAGATCCGTAGTTTCCACAGCTGTCTACCTCCAGCCTTCACTTCCAGGGAGGCAGCTTCATCCAGAGAGCAGGCACTTTGGCAGCAGCTCCCCTAACAGTGAGCACACGGGGCCTTTGAGTTGAGAATGCACCCCACACTTGGACTGTGTGAAGCTCGGCTCCGCCCTTGCTACTAACCGTGGGAATTTAAGCAAGTGACTTGCCTCTAGATGCCTAGATGTCCTCATCAGTGGATAATAATAGTACCTACTTCAAGATTGTTGTGAGAATTAGCTTACTTCCGACAAATAAGGGCCCTTATAATAAGGGCAGCCACATTTTGTTATTCAAAGGGACACATATATTTAGAAGGCTGTGGAAAAATTGTGTCCTGCTATTTATTCTTTTGTCCATTTGTGTATTTCTGAATATTTATTGGGACCACTATGTACCCAGCACTATACTGTATGCTAGAGATAAAATAATCAAACGCATTGAGTTAGTGCCTGACCTCCTTCAGCCCATGGTCTAGTGAAGAAAACATATTAATCAGATAATCACAGACACAAATACAAAATTACTATGGAGGAAAGGGGCATGGTTCTGTGAGAGGCAACAGTGGAGGGATATGACCTTAAAGAAGTGGGTTTTTTTAAAAAACAGGTTTTATTTTTTTATTTTCAGAGAGAGAAGAGAAGGAGAGAAACGTCGATCGTTGTTCGTTATCTATTGTTAGTTGCCTCTCACACGCCCCCCACTGGGAACCTGGCCCCTGCAACCCAGGCATGTGCCCTGACATGAAATCGAACCCATCACCTTTCAGTGCATAGGCCGGCACCCAATCCACTGAGCTACAGCAGCCAGGGCAAAAGGGAGTGTTTTTTAATCTGAGATCTTAAGTCTGAGGAAGAATTATGTACCTGGAACTCAGTTAAGTGCTACTAGACTTACCTTTGAGACAACCAAAGAATTTCTGCGTGGCAGAGGAGAATGTCACTCTGCCCCCTAACAACTCGAAAAGGCAGAACTTCAAGGCTCTGATGCCAAACAGGTTGACAACTTTTGTGGTGTAAACAGATTCCGTCAGGGTTTGCCTTGACTCTCTAGCAGGACACACTGCCGTGGAAGGCCACTCAGAGGGGTGCGGAGCTCCTTCACCGAGGCAGAAAACCCCATGCTGTGGCCAAGCATCGCTGGCCCTCCAGCCATGCCCAGTACCAGTGTTCGAGGGGAAGTTTTGTTTGGCAAGTAAAGCCTTTACAATTTCAAAACCACAGCAAGCCTTTGAACTTTCCAAAAGGCCCCCCAAAATGAGAATCCTCATTGGATGCTGTCATTGTGCAAATGACGTGGGAACCAGGACTTGGCTCCATGGAAGAAAGTCAGTACTTTTGAAGAGAAATGGCAGTTCCTCCACGATCTGCTTTGAAACCCTGGGATAGATTTTAGTGCTTCTGGAATGGAGGAGGACATGTGACATAGACATTGTTTTAGTTCTAAAATTTTCCTCCAGGGCGTAAAGCGACTTAACCATTCCGGAGACATACTGCTTCACTGGTTGGTGTCTTTTGGTAACGAAGCAAGCCGTTTTGCAGACACTGTTTGTGTTGCAGCAGGTCCGGTTCGGGTAACGTTTTCATGTCTTCTAACTGAGCTTTTCACTTAGGGAAAGGAAGCAGACTGTACAGTGTATTCTCAGGATGTCAGGGGCCCCTTCAGCTTCGCCAGCTTCCACCCCCAGAGGGAAGGAATCTTGTCACACGAGGCACCTTCTGACTTTGGGTCCCATTACATTCAGCGACACAAATAAAACCCCAGGAGTTATGTATCTTCCTTTTTTGTGTGATATTTCCTAGAGTATAAGGTATAGATAGGTAAATGTTCATAATTATAATGACATATCACATTTTCAATGAAAACCATGCTTTAGTAAAAAGACAAGCTGTACAAAAAAATTTTCTCCTGTAACTGTAAGTTTCGATATTGGGGAAGACGTAGAAGAAAAAAATATTTTTCCCCAGGATTGTGGATCCTGTGAAAGGCAATCGTAGGTGCTCTGGGTCATAAATTTCAGGCTAATAATCCCACCTATCAAGTCTTTAATTTTACAGTACTAATCTCTTTCTCTCTATTTCTCTCCAATTTCAAGTTTACCTTTACTTTTTCTATTCAGTTAAACTGTTAGAAGTGAGACAGAAACTAATTAAAACAACTTGGCATGGCGATTTATAAACTGGAGCAAGGGACCACTGAGGGCCCATTGGACCTCACCACTTCTCCTGGCCTCCCCAGCCCCAAGGCTACCAGTCCTCTTGCCATCGCCTGTCCCCAGACTTCTTGTTAACCCCAGTGTTTCTCTGAAATTATTAAAAGCGTCTCAAGAGTTTTCATCATCAGGTTGACCATCTGCACCTTTCAGAGAACAGTATCTTCTCCTAGAAAGGTTTCTTGACCTGTGTAGGGTCTGTGAACTCTCGGGGGATTCACAAATGTCCTTTAAGAGGGTCTGGAACCCAAACCCTCATAATAATTGACCCATTTGGGGTTTCATGTACCACGATTCTTTTCTTACTATGACTTCCCCCCCTGTCTTTGCCTTTATTTTTCCAGAAGGCTTGTTACTTCAACCTGTCATTCATGTTCAGTTTTTTTTTCTTTATTATACATCCTCATCCACATAAGTTTTTCAGTTGCAACCTCCTAATTATCCTAAGCCTGGTCCTGAATGGAAAGCCCTTCACCTCATCCTTCCAGCAGGGGTCACCCTAGTTCCTTCTCAGAGAGCCTTACAGTGCAAATAGCCATTATCAAGTTAGAGAAGCCTCCTAATCTTGACATAGTTCCAGTTCCCCTTTAACTTTGCAAATACTGAAGGCTCAGCATTCATACTGCAGTTGTCTCCATCCTTATCCAGTACTGGGTAGCACTTCAAGTACTTTCTAAAGACAGTAATTTTAAAATTGTATTTGTTTATTTATGCTATAATTCCTCCAGGAAAGACAAACTCAAAACCATGCCTTATACATTTCAGAGCAAAGTAAACCATACTTAGATACAAAACATACCATAAAGAAAAATTCTTGCACTTTTTTCTTTTGTCTTCAGCTTATACTTGCTGCTATACATTTGAAATTTACATGTGCAGGTATTTGAGGCACTTAGAATCTAAATGATATAATCTAAATAAATTTAAACTAGGAAATATATTTATTGTTTGTTATTCAAGCATTCCCTTCAAAATCCTTATGCCATTTTTAATGCATTGAGTTTATTGTTTTTTTAAATCATACTAAAAAAGAACTAGGAAAAATAGCTACATGATATCTTGTTACGAAAATATAACAGTGTTAAATTAAGTGTTTGTTAGAATTAATCTCAGGGAGCAGCTGGATTTAAACAAAGATATCACACCAACAATCCTACCTTTCATTCCTGCATCATTAAATTAGATCATTCCTACAGCGTCCAACATGTTATGATTTTTCTTATCTTAAAACAAAGAAACATGCCCTGGCTGGTATGGCTCAGTGAACTGAGTGCCAGCCTGTGAACCAAAGGGTTGCAGGTTCAGTTCTTAGGCACATGTCTGGGTTATGGGCCAGGTTCCCAGTTGAGGGCATACCATACACTGATGTTTCTCTCCTCTGTCTCCCTCCCTTCCCCTCTCTCTAAAAATAAATAAATAAATCTTAAAGCAAACAAAATCTCTTGAGTCTGCTTTTCCGGCTACTGCCCCAACTCTTTGCTCTTCTCTGAAACAAAACTACTTTAAAACATTGACTATACTTTTTGTCTTCTCCTCCCATCCACTCTTATTCCCATTCAGTCCAGGCTTTTCCCCAGTACTCCTCTGAATTCGCTTTTGTCCAGTTCACCAGGACCTCCATGCTGTTCAATCCAGTGGTCAAAGCTCAGTTCTCATCTTACTGGACCTATGAACAGCCTCTGACAATTAATACTGCTTCCTGCTTCAAACATTTTCTTCCCTTGCTTCTTAGACACCACACTGGCCTGGTTCTCCTATTACCTTGTTGGTCCGTCACTGACAATCTTTTCTGGAGGCCTCTCCTTTTCCTACTGATGTTCAATTTCTATAGGCTCCGGTGTGGTTCTCTTTTGTTTTGGACCTCTGATCATTTCCTAGATAATCTTGTCCTGTTCCATGGCTTTAAATACCACCTGTCCCCTAATGAGTTATGTCCCAAACACATCAAAGTTCATTCTCTCACACATGAGGAGTCTCTCACATATGAGGAGGACCAGTGCACCACTGGTCCAGCAGATCCACAAAGTCATAGAGGCTCAGGCTCTTTCTGATTTTCTGGTCTATTGTTCCAGCAGGCTGCTTACACTCTCAGGTTCAACCAGATCTGAAATGGCTGATTTGGCCTTAGGCATCATCTGCACATTCCAGGAAGCAGGAAAGGAGAAAGGGACCTTTCTCTGTGGATCAGCTTTTTCAACGGAGCCTTTTTGGAAGCACCCCCTGCTCTCACCACCCCCAACCTTCTACACACACATGCATTTGTTCAACGGTTAGACCCAGTCATGTGTTTCTGTCTCACCAAGATGGATGTTAGTAGTTGTAGCTTTTATTTCAGGCAGCAGTATGTTCAGCTAAGACTGAAGTTCTGTACTAAGGAGCCATGGGAGAAAGAATATTTGATAAGCA
Source organism: Carollia perspicillata (assembly GCA_004027735.1). NCBI lineage: Eukaryota > Metazoa > Chordata > Mammalia > Chiroptera > Phyllostomidae > Carollia > Carollia perspicillata. Next base: position 7,366 of record PVKM010048496.1, read on the forward strand.
CCTAGTAATTTCTGCCATAATATCAATGCATTCAAGGGTCCCATTTTAATATTTCCAGCCCTGAAGTCTTTTCTGAGTTTCAAAGCTTTTTACTCATTGTGTCTGCTTGGATGCAGACTTGGCAACTCAAACTGAACATAAGCAAAGCGGTCCCTTTATAATGCAGTCTCCCGCGTGATGCCCGATTAGAGTGAGGCGAGGGGAGAATGAGGAATGAGAAACAGAAGGCTGGGAACATAAAGGACTCAAGAAGTTTGGGAATCAAGAAGAGCAGAGGAGCAGTAAAAAATGGAAAGTAGCTGGAGGAGAAGGTAAAGTTTAAGAAGAGTTTTGCAGTTTTAAAACATAAAATGAATGACATTACAGCGTATGGGTCTGACGATGGGAATGATCCAGGGGAGAAGAAGAAAGCAATGATTCCGGAAGAGGGGAAACGGTGGCAGAGCCAAAGTGCTCGGGAAGATAAGGGCAGATAGAAACGCAGTGCACAAATGAGAAGACCGGCTTTTTTTTCCAAGCAAGAGTTAAAGTTTATTTCTTTTGGTCATTAAAAAGATTTGTTGATGCCCTTACAGTTGTCCCAATTTTTTCCCGTTTGCCCCCCTCCCTCCAGCTCACCCCCATCCCCATAGTCAACCCCCACGTCAATGTTCATGGGTCATGCGTATATGTTCTTCACCTTCTTTCAACCAGTCCAACCTCCCCCCGCCCCTCTTACAGCTGAAAAGATGGGCTTTTGACACAACAGAGGACAGAATACATGGGTACAACTTTTAGAAACGATGGCTCGCTGAGCTCCAGCTTAGATAACCCACTGCTCCAAACTCAAGACAATACTAGATCAATCATAAAGGGAGAAAACAAGAAAGATAAATTAAGGTTCAAAAACAAAACAAACATCTTTTAGATGGAAACAGAACAAAAAAATGTCCGTGTGTATAGGTTGAAGCCACAAAGTTTATGGAAAATTCAGAAAGCATAGAGTATTGGCCAGGATTTCGGCTCCAGAGGGGCAGAGGGCTCTAAAATTGTTTCATAAGAAATTGGATCCAACTTTACAGTCTGAAAATTCTTCCTTTCTCAGGAGTGAGGCTGAAGAGATATTAAAACTCCAGGTCACTTTTGCTTAAAGACATGGCTTTCAGAAACTTGTGGATCTAGGGAGATGGGGAGACCTAGATACAGTCTTGCAATAAAAAATTGTGCCTAGCTGCCTAACTGTGCTGTGACCGGATCTGCAGAATCCAAAAAAATCACCTTAGGGCAGGAATTCCAAGCTGCTATTACAAGACTTGGCTTTTGATGGAGGGTCTGCTGACAGAGAGGGGTGAGCTCATGGTTGAAGGCATGGGGAAAGATAGAAAGAAAAATGTTAAAGGCTTCCAAATGCTTCAATATGACCTTGTAGCTCCAAATTCCAGAACATGAGAATGGGTTTAATGCTTAGAAAGAAAGCCAACAGAATCAGTAAGTTGACTGTAGATGAAATCAGTTTTTTCTCTGGCAAGTTTGGTAAGATTTTAATAAAAATATGATGGAGGTGATCAAAGAGATAAAGGCATAACTCCTACTAAAAAGAAAGAAATTATGGAATAAGAATAAACAAAAAAACCAACAAAAGAGATGATCAAAAATTTGTAAATGAAAATAGTCATTGGAGGGGAACTGTATTAGATTTGAATTCTAATACAGTTGAAGGGAGAATTAGTGATTTGCAAGATCCTAAGAAAAGACCAGCTCAGAATGCAGCACAGAGAGCCAGGAGAGAAAATGTGTGTGTGGACATGGTGTGCAGTGTATTTGTTGGTGGGAGATCAGGCAGGTCTCTGCTTCTCTGTGCTCAGTAAAATTCATCAGCTCAGATGGAGGAGGTGTGGAATGTTTGAGGGGAAAGTATACAGTGTGACAGTCTGTTTAGAGAGAGGGGAAGTAAATGAATAAAATATGGGCCTTGAGTGGTGTGGCTCAGTGGATCGAGTGCCGGCCTGCGAACCAAGAGGTTGCTGGTTCCATTCCCAGTCAGAGCACATGCCTGGGTTGCAGGCCAGGTCCCCAGCTGGGGGTATGTGACAGACAACCACACATTGATGTTCGTCTCCCTCTCTTTCTCCCTCCTTTCCCCTCTCTCTAAAAATAAATAAAATCTTAAATATATATATTCTTTAAAAAATAAAATATGGAAGTGTTGCCAGGAAGGCCTGGTGGCCCACTTTGATCGAGCTGTGATTTAGATCCCATAAAAAAATCTGGTTGTCAATAGGACAAATCCTGGTCTAAGGGCAACAAAGTAGCTGAGTAGAAAGACAAACATCAGGCCAGGGGCACGTTCAGCTCGTTGGGAGTTTCACTTTAACAGTTGAATAAAAAAAGTGGATTCTGTCTATAAAAAGCCAGATTTTCAAATGACAAAGTCAAGAAAAAAGACGAGACGAATAACTTTGGAGGGAAACAGAACAGAGAGAGAAAGAGAAAGTAGTGGAGATAGGTCACAGTCGCAGGCACAGTGAGAAGCAGCTACTCCGAAAGCAGAGAGGACCATTTTGAAGGCAGACCACCGCAGTTCCTGGGAGTGAGGGGTCAGCGAAGCCACTTGCAGTTCACCAACCCTCAAAAGTTAGTTTTTGGCATATGTTAGAAAATTTTTCTCAAAATTAACAAAAAGTTTATCATTTAGTCTTTTAAGAGAAGTATCTATCTGAGAAAGCCTACTCTTGAAAGTTCATTTCTTTTTTTTCTTTTTATGGAATGTACGGGGCTGACACCAGTTAACAAAGTGATACGGGTTTCAGGTGCCCAGTTAAAAGCTCAATTATTGATTATGACAGTTATTAGAGGCATGAGGAAGTTTCCTCTCATCTTCATTTAGACAATACTAGATGCCACAGGAATCCGGCCATGTTCTACCTACATAAAACATGGGGAACTACAGACGTTCATTCAGTCAGCCAGCACATATTTGTTGCCGAAGTACATATGTACATCATCATTCTAACTGCAAGGAAATGTCATAGCATGTCAATTCTATCACCTGGAATCCATTCCAAGTTCAACAACTCCGTACCATCTTGAACTGGGATTGAGTGAGCTATTTAAATTCTCGAGTCTCAGTTTTCTCTTCTGTGAAATACAGATGATGATAACACTACCCTCCCTCATCAGGTTCTTGTGAGCATTAAAAGACATGAAGTATTTCAAGTGCTTAGACCAGTGCCTTATAAGTGCTCACAAAATGATAGCTGTCATTATTATCTACTAATTAAAATCCCAAGAATCAGGTTATACTGTCTTAGATAGTGATACTAAAGATAAATATTTGAGAGTGAACACTGCACATTTTATTATGTATGCAATGCACCCAGCATTATCTTGCTAGACGCTTTGTGGATAATCAGTAAATAATATCTACCACTATTACTAGTAATAATAGTACTCTGGGTTTAGTGTTACTTCACAGTTCTTGAAATGCTGGCATAAATATTACTCACATTGACCCTCACTGCACCTGGAGAAATAGATGTAGGACAAAGGTTATCTTCTCAGTCTAACAGAGGTAGAAGTGGGAAAAAGCTAAATGACTTGACCAAAATCACATGGCTTGTAAACCAAAGAGGCAAAACTAGAATAAAGGTATTTGTTACTTATGGATGTTAATAAGCATCATAAAGATTGACGTCCATCATTAATGGAATTGCTGGCTAGCTTAACAATTGTGCTAATCATTTCTTTGTTTTTATATAGAAAATATTTTATTTTACTTGTTGGTGATTAATATATCTAAGGATACCCACAAACCACAAAGTAATTTCTTAG
>PVKM010048497.1:0-11190 GCA_004027735.1 Carollia perspicillata
GGTCATGTACTAACTCAAAGGCATATCTGCTATCTAAGTAGATACTAATTCTCTTATCCTTCAGAAAAGTGAAGGCCTTGTGAGAATTAATTAACTTCTGCAGTCTGAGATCATTTGCTGTTACAGAGATTCATATTCCACAGAGTTTTGAAAATCGGTAATGGCATATCCTGTGCTGACTAGAATGCTCCTTCTGAACTATGGAGATAAGATCTAGCAACAGAGAGGGTGAGATGTGGGTCTTTAAGGGGAACCTCTGAAAGGTCAGGATGAGAAAGGATTAAAGTGCAGGTGGCTGCAATGCAGTCATGTGGCTATTTTTCAGTTAGGAAAGAAAGAAGAGCAACAAGCTTAAGATTTTGATCACAGGAGATTGTAATGTGAGGAGGCAAAAGCAAGAGGAAGTCAGGAGATGTAAGATGAAAGGTCAAAAATATTTAGTGTTTCAGTTAGGAAAAGGGTTTGGGTGGCATGGGGCACATAAATTTCAGGGTATGACCAACAACAGATTCACTGTAGCTTGAACCAATTTTGCTGTTGCCACAACTGCTCAAAAACAAGCAGCAAAGGCTTCAGCTATTTGGTCCATAGTGAGGCTAAAATACCCAATGGGCCTTTGGTTTCCACTATGCTTCTGAAATGGGGCATCTAAACTGTGTCTACTTTCATGAATGTATAGCAAAGAGAGCAAGAAGTGGTTTGGGAGTCCCTAGGTGGGACATAGAACAGGGAGGTTTTTAAGGATTCAAATACCATCATGGAAAGTGAGTCCCATTGTAGTCAAGCATAGTTTCAAAGTTATGCCATACAAAAAAGATACTACAGCAGAAAATTAGAGCTCCACTTCCTGCAATGTCCAGTTAATCTTCTAAAGTCCCAGAGTTGTCTTTTTGTTTCAGGCAGAGGGTAATTAAGAATGGTGTTAATAATTCTGAAGAGAAGGTTTTTCCCTTGGGGGAGAAATCATGTCCTAAAATAAGGCATCAGCAAAGTTTTGTTTTTCCCTGAAACCTTGTGTTTCTTGTAAGTCAGAGCTTCTAATAAGGGTTGGGTATCTGTCTGAGTTACTAAACCTAGTAGAACAAAGAAGTTCATCCACATATTGAATAAGGGTTGAATTACAAGGGAAGACCAAATTCTTTAGATTTACAGTTAATGTAAGAGCAAAATAAGTAGGGCTTCAGAAATCCCTGGAACGTAATTGTCCCAGCATACTGTATTTTTTCCATGTAAAGGAGAATCGTTATTGGGAATTAGGATGAAAGCAGAGCATAAGTCAATGATGGTAAATCCATAGAGTCAGAGATTATAGACGCAAGAATAATATTGGCATTGGGAACAAAAACAATGTAGATTTTACAATTTTATTTATGGCTCACAATCTTGGATCATTTGGTAACCTTTTTGATTAGGTAGAACAGGTATTGTGGGGGCTAGATGGGGAGCTAAAAAGGCCCTTGTCAAGAAATTAATGAATCATAGGTCTGAGACTATAAATCGCCTTAGGTTTTAGAATATTGACTTAGTTTAGGGAGAGGTATAGTGAGGTATATATCCACTGTTAAAAAGTCTGCTTCCCAGATGTGTCCTACATCTATCTGGCTTTTTTTTTTTTAAGCCCAAAGTGAGTCAAGAATGTGAATGAGCATGTCCTGAATGTAGAGATTAGCAAGGACTTTGGGAACTATGAAGGCTCAGGAAAACTTGGGTAATTTATGAAAGCTGTCAGAGGGCAAAACAAGAGGGAGGGGGCAGGAAGTCCAGACTTCAAAGATTAGCTCCTTGAACCAATGTGAAATATTAACATTATAATATAAATTAATTATGCCCAGTAGTTTAAAAGGAATTGTGGACCTTAACAAAACGCTGTGTTGGGCATTATGAAGTTAGACACAGAAAGGGGGGATAAACCATGTGGTAATGAGGCAGGGTAGTAAGAAGCTATAAAAATTCTTTGACAAGTGGAATAAGGGAAACAGACAAAATTATTAGCAATTTACAGTCAGTTAATGAATCACAAGGTTTTGTCTTTCCTAACCAAGGACACTTAGGAGCAAATCCTTTACATATGCCAGACCATCTAGAACAGAACGGCCTCAGTCCTTGTCCCTCTTCAATGAAATTCTTTTTTTTTTAAGAAAGCTATTGTATTTATTTTTATAATTTTTATTTATTTACCTTTAGAGAGAAGGGAAGAGATGGGAAGGAGAAAGAGAGGGAGAGAAACATAAATGTGTGAGAGACACCTTGATTGGTTGCCTCTCCCATGCTCCCAGACCAGGGACCAAACCCACAACCCAGGCGTGTGCTCTGACTGGGAATTTAACTGGCGACCCTTCGCTTTGCAGGATGACACCCAACCAACTAAGCCACACATGTCATGGCTTCAGTGACATTCTTTGAAAACAAAACTAAGCAGAAAATAACCCCTGACCCCTGTATACCTACATTTTGATGAATTAACATATTGAAGGACACACCTGAACAGCTAATGAGTATTCTGTAAATACCCTCCCCTGAGACCTCCCCTAGGATTCCAGCCTGCCAAAGAAGATAAAAAGCCCCAAGACAAAGGACACATGGTGTGCTGTTGCTAGAGCATGCTCACACCTTGCATTTCTGCCCTCTTTCTTCTAGATTCTAAGGGACCACATGAGACTTGCAAACAGGGGAGTAGCATGTAGGGAACAGCTTCACATGGCGTGGAAAGGTAGCTCAGCACTCACGTGGAAAACCAGTGGGGAGTAAGTGGCATGCAGGACCATGCCCATGGAAAAGTTTTCCCATGGGGAATCAGGCCTGCATTGTACCTAGACTGCAATGAGACTTGCTTTTGCTGAAACTCCCTCACCCTTCATTGAGGCAGCAAGGGCTTACTGCAACTTCCTAAAATCTGAGCTAAACCTCCCAAGTATGGAGTGTGACCAGTTCAACCACTTTTCCCCTTAGTCTGCAACATCCTTCTCTTTGAAGTAATTAGCAGCACTCTTTCCTTTGTTATCTGTAAGAGATAATCCTCTCCAATGAGCCTGTGCATAGTAAATGAGGACTACCCTCCATGTAATGTACCCAGAAAGGCAATAAAAGCTTGTCCAGGCAGGGACTTGGGTTCTCTGGCCCTCTCACCCTCTCTCTCTCAGAGAGTGGCCATGCCGTCCCTTTTTCTCCACAGGACTTCTGTAGTCCATGTGTATGTGTTCTGTGGTAGCCACAACATACACGGATCCTGCAGGCCAGGATCCACCATGGAGCAGGCAGTGGCATCTTATCCCAGGCACACCCCTTGAACCTGTCTCTAAGGTCTCCTTTTTCTCTGACTTTCCAGTTAGCTCACTCTGTCAGTGTTACTTGTATTTCTCAGAAAGCCAAAGCAGCCCCACTAAGGCTCTCTCCTGATGCTTCTCTCTTAAGCCCTTTTCTTATTTCCACTGTCCCCAGCTTTAATAAATGTACTCTCAAAATCACCTGGACTGTGTTGTGAAATCTTTCCTACATGAAGTCAGGAACCCACACACTACCAGCAGGCCCAAGGCAAACCTGCTTCAGGCCTGGTCCCCATCCAGTGACAGTTTGGCACCCAACATGGGGCACAAAGTTGTTTTCTCTTCTTTACTCTCTCTCTTTCCAATTCATCTTTCCTATCATTTATTATCATCAGTGTAGGGGGGAACTTCCTGTAAACTGTCAAGTAAATCCTTTGTCAAAAAGTTCCTCCTGAAGGCAGAAATGGAAGTAAGCCTGGCCTCTGGACATTGAGTCACCTGCCCACAAGACCATCCCCAAGTGACTCTTGGGTGATGGGGTTCAGTAAGTCAGAACACGATCACCCCATATGTCCAGAGGAATCTCTTTTCTTCTGTTTGTTTGGCCAGTGTGGAGTTGAGTCCCATAAGTGGGATATATCCATCCCCAGGGCACCTGGCTGCTGTCCTGGTCATTGGTAAGGCTACTCTCAGGGCACAGCATAAACACATCCATGAGTCAAATGAGATTTTTGTTTGTATTTTTCTCTTTGCACATTTCTCTGCTCATACTATAACTCCTGGTCCTCTATCTGAAGCATTTATTACACCAAGTTTAACAACTTTATTCTTGTCATACCATACCTTATCTTCTGTCACCAGGTTTCTCTTTCTCCTGTTTAAACCACTCTTGGGGATACTACGTATGTAATTCCTTCAATGGGAGCTAAGACTTTCTTTGTTTCCACAGCTAATTCATGGCCTTTGAAGCTTTCATTGAGTCTCAACAACTCTTCCTACCACCGGGTAATTAGAAATGTAAACAAGGCTAAGGTAATTGAAGGAAAATAAAAACAAATGAGTATTTTAAACACTCTAAATCCTCCTCCTGGAGACTTGAGAAATACTGTGGTCCCAGGAATAATAGGGGAATTAATACTACCCCAAATCCTGTGAAGGCTGTGGGGATAGCATGGGAGATGTTCCACCACAATGTGAAGGGGAAACAGTGACATTTTAAAAATTCAAGCAGCTGAAGTAGCAAATGCCTGATAGCTCCCCTCTTCTCCAGCCTCCTTAAAAGTTGTCAAGAACACTAGATTATTAAAGAGCACACTAAAGGAATGTAATAATCACCAAGAACTCAAATGGGTACTTTAAATAATATCTTTTAAAGTTATTAACATAAAATTTATGTTTGTTTTGCCTGGGTTTACAAAAAGGTTCATGTTACCTCTGTTATGTCTCTAAAATGTGAGTGTATTTGCTATTGGGAAAAAAACTATTTCTAAAAGTTATGACTTTTGGGAATTCTGGTAAAGATGGTGGCCTAGGTAAACATGGCTCACCTCCTTGCACAACCACATCAAAATTATAACTAAACTATAGAGCAACCATCACTCTGAACCATCAGAAATTGAGTTGAATGGAAGTCTGACAACTACTGAGTTAAAGAAAACATATCCATCCAGACTGGTAGGAGGAGCAGAGACAGGAAATGTGCTGGTCCCACATCCACATGTGGTAGATAAAAATTCAGGATGGATATCTCAGGAGCAAGGAGTCACAGCCCCACACCAGGTCCCAACCCAGGGTTCCAGTGCCAAGAAAATAAATACCCATAACTTCAGGCTGCAAGAACCAGCAGTGATTAAGTCAGTGAAAGAAACTCCTGCAGTCCTAAGCAGTTCCTCTTAAAGAACCCACACACAGACTTAGACTAACCCCCTCTGAGCTCCAGCACTGGGGTATCAGCTTGAAAGGCACCAGTGGCATACAGGGAGAAACTGAAGTGTCTGGCATCATGGTGAGAGCTGGGAGGGAGAGGGGCAGGCAGAGGCCATTGTCCTTTGTCTGAGTTTTCACCCTACAGAGCCACAGAGCTAGCAGGCTGGTGTCATATCTGAGAATCTATCAACTTGGCTAAAATTGCCCAGCCCTGGAGATCCCCAGAGACTCTGTCCCACCCAACTTACAGGCCCACCTAAGCTGCTTTTCCATAGGAATGGTTGGTCTTGGCTTGAGCTTCACAACTTCTTAAATGCTCTCAAATAAGCAGCAGCCAGGCTTAGTGAGCCCTAAGCCCCTGCACTCCTTGCTACGTAGCTGTAAGAACTGCACTAGCAGCAAGCAGCCTAGATTCACAGCTTGGCTTCACCTGGGAATCTCCAAGTCCAGTATAAGTAGCAGCCATCTCAGGTTGCTTTATAGCTCTGGCTGGGTGGCTCCAGACAAACCGTAGGTGGAGGCTGACCTTGGCCTGCACCACCTGGGAAATACCAGAACCTGCACATCCAGTGGACAGCTACAGACCACAAGGGAGCACCACCACCTAGCCCCTGATCCTCCATGGAGAGTGGAATTTGGTAGTAAGTGGTCAGAGTCAATCTTTGCAGCTCACTGGCCTGGGTAAATCCCTCCCATTGATCTTCCAACAGCAAACAAGTCAACTATAAGAGGAGGGTATACTCAGCCCACACAAGGGTGCACATTGAGTACCCAGCTTGGGAGATAGGGAGACTGTGCCATTGGACTCTACTGCATACCTGCTACATTAGGCCATGCTACCAAGACAAGGAATCATAACAGCCATACCTAATACATAGAAACAAACACAGGGAGGCTGCCAAAATGAGCAGACAAAGAAGCATGGCCCGAATGAAAGAACAAATCAAAACTCTGAAAAAGAACTAAACAAAATGTAGATAAGCAACCTATCAGATGCAGAGCTCAAAACACTGGTTATAAGGATGCTCAAGGAATTTAGGGTGGACCTCAATGGCACGAAAAAGATCCAGTCAGAAATGAAGAATACAGCCCTGGCTGGTCTGGCTCAGTGGATTGAGCACCAGCCTGTGAACCAAAAGGTCACAGGTTCGATTCCCACTCAGGGTCCATGCCTGGGTTGCAGGCCAGGTCCCCAGTAGGGTGTGTGTGAGAGGCAACCACATTGATGTTTCTCTCCCTCTCTTTCTCCATCCCTTCCTCTCTCTCTAAACATAAATAAAAAAATCTTTAAAAAATGAAGAATATATTCATTAAAGTAAAGGACAATTTACAGGGAAACAACAGTAGAATGGATGAAGCCAACAATCAAATCAATGATTTGGGACATAAGGAAGAAAAACACAACCAATCAGAATAACAAGAAAAAATAATTTTAAAAAATGAAGATAGTGTAAGCAGCCTCTGGGACAACTTCAAGTGGTCCAACATTTGCATCATAAGGGTTCCAGAAAGAGAGGAGAAAGAGCAAGAAATTGGAAATCTATTTGAAAAAATGTTAGAAAACTCCCCTAATTTAGTAAAGGAAATAGACATGCAAGTCCAGAAAGCACAGAGAGCCCAAAACAAGATGGATGCAAAGAGGCCCACTCCAAGATACATCATAACTAAAATGTCAAAAATGAAGATAAAGAGAGAATCTTTTAAGATGTTTAAAAAAATACTTATTAATTTTTAGATGGTGGGTTGGGGGTAGGGTGAAAGAGAGGTAGGGAAACATCAATGTGCAGCTGCCTCTTTGTACGCCCCTCACCAGGGACCTGGCCTGCAACCCAGGCATGTGCCCTGACTGGGAATGAACCAGTGACCCTTTGGTTCACAGGCCAGCACTCAAGCCATTGAGCCACACCATTCAGGGCCAAAGAGAGAATCTTAAAATCAGCAAGGGGAAAGCAGTTAGTTACCTACAGGAGAATTCCCATAAGACTGTCAGCTGATTTCTCAAATGAAACTTTGCAGGCTAGAGGGATTGGCAAGGAGCATTCAAAGTCATGGAGAGCAGGGACCTACAGCCAAGATTGCTCTACCCAACAAAGATATCATTTAGAATTGAAGGGCAGATAAAGAGCTTCCCAAACAAGAAAAAAACTAAAGGAATTCTTCATCACCAAACAATTATTATATGAAATGTTGCCCTGGCTAGTGTGCCTCAGTGTATTGAGCACTGGTCTGAGAACTGAAAGGTCACCAGTTCAATTCTCAGTCAGGACACATGCTTGGGTTTTGAGCCAGGTCCCCAGTTGGTGGCATGCAAGAGGCAACCTATTGATGTATCTCTCACACATTGATGTTTCTCTCCATCTCTTTCTCCCTCCTTTCCCCTCTCTCTAAAAATAAATAAATAAAATATTTTTAAAAACTCCTTAAAAAGAAATGTTAAAGGGACTTACTTAAGAAAAAGAAGATCAAAACTATGAACAATAAAATGGCAATAAATACATACCTATCAAAAACTGAATCCAAAAAGCAAACTAAGCAAACAAGAACAGAGACAGAACCATGGATACAGAGAACATTTTGATGGTTGCCAAAAGGGAAGGTTGGCATGGGGGAATGGGTGAAGAGGTGAGGAGATTAAGAAGTACAAATGGATAGTTACAGAATAGCCATGGGTAAGTAAAGTACAGTGTAGGAAATGGAGTAGGAAAGAACCTATGCTTGAACCATGGACATGAACAATGGTGGGGGGATTGCCTGAGAGACTGGGCGTTGTTGGGTGGAGGGGTGCAAAAGGGGAAAAATTGGGACAACTGTAATAGCATAATCAATAAAATATAATAAAAATAAATAAAAGTTATCACTTTTAGTTGTGACAAAAAACTAAGAATTGTAAGATTAAGAATTAAAAAAAGATATGATTTGGTAATAAAGGATGTAAGTTATAGCCATATGTTTTTAAGAAAATAGAATTTAAAGTAGGTTGTTCTAAAGTTGGTTATTTTTGAATGAGTTAAGAAGAAGCCAACTGAAAGGAACTAGAAAAATCACAAAAGGTTCATGAAAATAGCAGAAGGTTTGTGTAAGTTGCAAAAAGACTGTGTAGAGGAAAGAAGCCAAAAGAGAAAGAATTGAGGGGATTAAAAGGGCAAGAAAGAATAAAAGAAAGGGTTACATACATTATAGGGAAGAAAGGCATTGGAGAAGAAAACTAAATAAGGGAAATGGAAATGGAGAAAAGAAATAAGAAAAAAAGGAAAGGCACATAAACAGATGGTAAAACAAAGTGGTAATTTTAATGACAAAGAAAAAGGCTGGGAAACTGACTATTTTTTCAAAACCATTTGTTATGTCCTCACAAAAACTCCAGGTAAACAAATTAATTAATTTCTTACTTCAAAACCTGTTTGATCACTGGGGTAAATGGAATCCTCAACAACTCTCCTGAATTAACCCTGAAGGTTTGTCAAATTCTCAATCCTGCCACCCTTCTACCAAAAAAACAAAGAAACCCAGGTTACGAACCAATGCATAGAACCTACTGAACAAGTATACTCAAGTATGCCTTACTTAAAAGATGAACCTTTACTAACCCTGAAGTAGAATGGTTTACAAATGACAGCAGTGTTATACAAGATGGGGTCAAAGGCCAGGTGTTCCACTGTCAGTCTTCAGGAGATGATAGAGGCAAAAACTTTGCCCCCTACTGCTTTATCCCCCCAAAACTGAATTTGTAGCACTCACTAGAGCCTTACAATTAGGGAAAAAACCTCCAAGTTAATATCTATAGTGACTCAAAATATGGGCTTTTAATATTACATGCCCATGCTGCTATTTGAAAGGTAAAATAACTTTTAACAGCAGAAAAACTCCTCATGAAACAACATCAAGAAATTTTAGAACTCCTGACAGCTGTAACACTTCCTCCCAAAGTGGCAGTAATACAATGCCAGGGCCACCAAAAAGGAACAGAGATAGAACTAAAGGCAATAAACTGGCAGACTAGACAGCTAGGATAGTGGCACAGCTTTCACCAATCACCTTAGAGGCAGCTCTATTTCTCAAACTTCCTCAGCCCCTAGAAGGCTCCTTCTATATCATGGAGTAGGTCTCTTGGGCCTTAGAGAATTGATTCTCTAAAAACCTAACAGGCTGGATTACCCTGAACCTTAAAGTGGAAATATATCAAAATGCTCCATGATGACACCCACTTTGGGAGAGATGCTTTTACCACTCTTGTCTCTTAGCTGTTTGTGACACAGGGGCTTCATAAAACTGTTAATAAAGTGACCCAAGTGTGTGTGTTCTGCTCCAAAAATAACCCCCAGAGTCACTTCCCTCCCTCTCCCCTCCTGACGCCAGTACAACACTGGGACACACACCCTGGGGAGGACTGGCAAATTGACTTCACCCAAATGCCCTCTGGATTTAAATATTTGCTAGTATTAGTAGACACTTGACTGAATGGGTTGAAGTCTTTCATATCAGAACAGAAAGAACTACTGATGTGGCCCAGTACTTACTAAAAGAAATCTTACCTAGGTTTGGACTATGAAGACTCTTCCAGAGTAATGATAGACCCTTTCTTGTAGCCAAGATTATACAACAGCTGGCTCAAGCTTTAGGAATTAACTAGCACTTATACTCACCATAGAGACCTCAATCCTCTCATAATGTAGAAAGAGCTACTTGAACTGTAAAAAGGACTGTAGCCAAGCTATGCCAAGAAACCTCAGAGGCCTGAGTGTCTATGTTACCCATAGTCTCATGAGAGTGAGAGCTGCACCTAAAGAAAATGTACAAGTAAGCCCCTTTGAACTCACCTCTGGCAGGCCCTTTCTGAAATCTTACCTGCTAATAGGTGAGGAAATCCTCCAGCTATTATCTTACACAGTTAATCTAGGACAGGTACAAAAAACATTACAGAAATATGGAAACAAAATTCTACCTGCCCTCCTTAAAGACTACCAAAACAAACAAACTAACCCACTAGACATGGTGTATTTAAAAACCTGGAGGGACAGCTGTCTTGATTCCAAGTAGAACCCAGATAGAAGGGCCCACATCAGGTCTTACTAAGCACCTCCGGGATACCAAATTGGGTTCATTGATCTTGAATTTAACCTATTTCTTGTGAGTTCTCATAGGGACCACAACCTGAGATCTACTCTTTTTTTTTTAAAGATTTTATGTATTTTTGGAGAGATGTGAAGGGAGGGAAAAAATGAGGGAGAGAAACAGCAATGTATGAGAAATATATTGACTGGTCACCTCTCCCATGCCTCCAACCAGGGAGCCTGGGTTGCAGCTGAGGCATGTGCCCTGATTAGGAATCAAACTGGCAACTCTTTAGTTCTCGGGCTAGCACACAATCGACTGAACCACTCCAGCCATGGCCTGAGACCTACTCTTATGAACCCATCAAGGACCTCAAGCTCTTCTTCAAGAAACAAAACCTTGTTACAGACTTCTGGCCAAGATGGAGGCAAAGGTAGACACACTGCACCTACTCGCACAACCAAAAGTAGGACAACAACAAATTTAAAAACAAAAAACAATCAGAACTGACAGAAAATCAAATTGTATGGAAGTCCAACAACCAAGGAGTTAAAGAAGAAACATTCATCCAGATTGGTAAGAATGGTGGAGATGGGCAGTTGGGCGGAGAGGACTTGCAGCAAGGCAGCAGAGGCAGACTGGGGCAAGATGGAGGTTGGTGGACCCATTGAAACAGCAAATTTATGGACTGGGTGATCCCATATTGGTGTGCAGATAAACTGGAAGGAACAACTGGGGGACAAGATAGATCAACCAATCCAGGGTTCCAGCTCGGGGGAAATAAAGCCTCAAAACCTCTCACTAAAAACACCTGTGATGATTGAGGCAGAAGTAGGAGAAACTCCCAGCCTCACAGGAGAGTTCGTTGGAAAGACCCACTGGGTCCCAGACTGTACACGAACCCACCCACCTGGGAATCAGCACCAGAAAGGCCAAATTTGATTGTGGT
>PVKM010048498.1:0-11177 GCA_004027735.1 Carollia perspicillata
ATATATTATGTTATATAATATAAATATTATATTATATTTTATATTTATATTATATTAATATAAATATATAATATATAATATTATATATATTATGTTATATAATATAAATAAGAAGGGACTTATTTAAGAAAAAGATGAAGATCAAAACAATGAACATTAAAATGGCAATAAATTCACAACTATCGACAACTGAATCTAAAAAACAATCTGAGCAAACAAGCAGAACAGAAACAGAATCATAGATGTGGGGATCATTTGGAGGGTTATCATTTGGGGGCAAAGGTGCAGGGATTAAGAAGTACAAATTGGTAGGTACACAGTAGACAGGGGGATGTTAAGCACAGTATAGGCGATGGACAAGCTGAAGAATTTATATGCATAACCCATGGACATGAACTAAAGTGGGGGGATTGTCAGAGGGAATGGAGGGTACCAGGTAAAGGGGAACAAAGGGGGGAAAATTGGGACAATTGTAATAGCATAATCAATAAAATATATTAAAAATAAAAATAAATAAACTCTTCATAGAAAAAGTCAAAACAAGCTGCAAAGAAATACTTTCTAGATATATCAGGGACAAAAATGCTAATTTCCCTTATAAAGCGTTCCTTATAGTAAGAAAAAGTCAACAACCTAACAGAAAAAAGCACTAAGAATATAAATAAGTCACAGAAAAGGAAATTCAGTGGTTCTTAACATATGAAAGGAAATCCAATTTCACTCAAAATAAGAGACAGAAATATTAATATTCCATGAGATATAAATTTTCTCCTATCAAACTGACAAAGATCAAACAGTTTGCTTATATTCTGATCTGGGCGTGGGGAAACATTTAGAAACTGATACAAACACAATGGAGGACAATTTGACAACATCAATCAAAATTTTAAATGCATATACCTTTGACTTAGCGTTTAACTTTTAGGAATCAGGCCAGTGAAATCCTACATGTGTAAAAATCACTTAGGAAGAAGACAGTAACTGCAGCATTGTTTTTAATTACAAAATTAGAAAATAATCTAACTGTACATCAACAAGGGACTAGTTAAATTCCATACAGCGAAATACTCTATAGCTATAAAAAGAATGAGGCACCTCTAATTTCAAACTCTCAGCAAGACATATTGTGAAGTGAAAAAAAATAATAAGGGGCAGAAATTTCCCAGGGAGTTGAGAACTCAGTGGCAGGTGATGAGGATAAGAAAAGTTATTTTAGAGAAAATAAATCCTTTTTCTCTTATATCCTTTTTCTGCATATATCCTTTTGTATTTTCTGATTTTTATATCATGAGGTGGTAGAAAATACAACAATAAAAAACAAAAAAGCAAATTTAAATAAATGTCATTCATGTGGTAAATCTATATGCATTGATACCTAAATGTCTATGTTACTGAGTGGAGAGGGAGCAAGTTGCAAGCCAAAATGTAGGGCTTAATCCCATGTATATTTTTTTTAAAAAAACTTCTGCAATGTGTTGGCATATGTGTGTTCAGAAATGCACAGGAAAAGGCCTAAATGCCAAAAATGAATCTATTTACAGAGCTCACCCTTAAAGAGTGAGAGTAGCAAAAAAGGAATGAAGGAAGTTGTGCAGTGATCACCGTTAAAAATCAGCATTTGAAAGGTTTTCCTAACTGACCGTTCCTAACTTTTCATTTTGATTACTGTATTATTTCCAAACCAATAATATGTCCTGCATTAATATGAACACTTATGCCAGAGTCCCACAGTCCCAGCTCCATTTGGTCGGTTTTCAAATATGCTAGGTCACTTTTTAGTTTCCTGCAGGTGTTTCCTGCAGGCTTGTCTTTTGTTTCTTTAAACATGGTTAGCATACATTTTTTATAATTTGTGTCTGATAATGCCAACATCCGAAGTGTTTGAGGGTCTCCTTCTGCGGTCCGTTACTCTGCACCTTGTCCTTTGTGCCTGTGCACCACTCACTGTCCTCGAAAGTTATTCATGAGAATGAAGGTGGCCAGGACAACATTCGACTAAGTTCCTGTGAGGTTTGTGAATCACCTATATCCCTTTTACTGATAAAGAGGATGGGCTCTGCCTGAAGTCAGGCAGTCCAAGTTCTGATCCAGCTCTCCCACTAGCGCTGTGTCTTGGGGTAATTTATCTGATCCCTTGAGGCCCATTTCTCCCCACCTGGAAAAGAGGGGATTATACTTCCCTCTAGGCTTACAGGGGATACCGTAATCCCTGTACAGATGCTCCTTCACTTACAATTCAGTTACATCCCAATAAACCCATCATGAGCTGAAAATATCATAAGCCAAAAAGAGTTAAAAATACACTAAATATGCCTAACCTACTGAACATCATAGCTTAGCCTAGACCACCTTAAATGTGCTCAGAACACTTATATTAGACTACATTTGGGCAGTTATCTTGAGTTTCATCTCATAAGTAATTGACTTCCCACCAGAAGCAGGAGACACAGATGGCATTTGTAGACATGATGGGATGCAAAACCACAGCACACAACATCCAAAAATGCTGGCAACACAGTACACCGTGGAACGTCGGTTGTTCACCCTCCTGATCGTGGGGCTGACTGGGAGCTATGGCTCATGGCTGTTTCCCAGCATCATAAGAGCGTGGTACTACATCTCACCTACCAGCTTGGGAAAAGATCAAGATTCAAAATTTGAAGTACATTTTCTATTGAATGTGTATCACTTTCACACCATAACAAAGTCAAGAAATGATATGTGGGACCATCCTGCGTTGGGGCCATCGTCAGTAAGGCACTCAGCAGGTGCCTGACACACAGGTGAGCCTTCTCTAAATGGTGGTTTATTACTATAACATTTACAACCAGGATCTGACCCACAAACGTGGCAGCAAGAATATGTATGGAGAGTGGGAAAGAATGACTGGGAACAGGGACTCTCCCTGATAAGCTCTGGGGGGCCCTGGAGTCATGGAGGGTGCATCTCCGCACTCCCCATGTGGCTGTGTCAGTAAAAGTGTTTCAGAAAGTGAGACATGAGAGAAGGGACTGTGTGGTAGAGAATGTGCTCCCGGGCCCTCGGCCTCCACACTCACTCCCCTGAGAGTAGCTGCCCACAGAAAGACTACTGGGAAGTCACAGTAGCCCAAAGGAGCCCTTTGCCACCAGAGAAAAAGCCTGGCTCCTTGGAATTCCCTATTGCCCTACCCCCAAAGAAGGGGGCATGTCAGGAACAATGAGACAGGCACACTAGTAGGTTCCACGCAGAGTGACCCCAAAGACATCTCCAACTGCCCTGTGGCAATTCTTGCTCAGGCCTCTGTCTTGCATTAATATGAACACTTATGCCAGGTCCCACAGTCCCAGACCTCCACTGACCCATTGTTTGTTAACCGAGTGGCTTGTGCCCACCCCTGCACCTCACTGCAAACCCTTCTGGGGTCCACATATCCTTCAAGAGAACGGCAAACACAATCCCAAGCCCAGGCCTGGGACTGACAGTGATGCAAAAGGGGAGCATGCTGATGCCGGAGAAAACCCACGAAAGAATGCCTCTAACAAAATAAAAATCTCATTTACTAAAACACAAAGAACAAAGATCTAGCAACCACTCGGCGTTTAAAGTAAGGTGCCAACAGGATCCATTTTCTCGGCCGTGCTGGTCTCTCTCCAATGACATTCCTCTGCACACTGTTTTTCTGTAAGTCTGTTACGTGTTCTCTCAGCCCCTCTCTGCAGCACACTGGGACTGTCACTCTTTACACTGATGGGGCTGGCAGCCCAAGTAACTGCTGTGATAATGGTCTGAGGTCACCAAGGAACCTGGGGACATTTAGTCAGGTCAGCTCCTGAACTGCCACTAACACCAAAGGCATCAGTTCACAGCTCACCAAAGAAGAGAAAAGGATGACGACAACTGAGGAAATGACAGTCCTATTAGACATGGTACAAGGGAGGAGACAAGGAAAGTGCCTTTAACAAGTCTCCCATTGTTATTTCTGACAGAACCTGGAATTTGCTGCACATGGTGTTCTATGAAACTGTCATCGTCTTAAGCAAAACTAGTATGGACCTGGAGCTCACAGGCCAGTGAACATGCCCGTACATACACACTCACAGGCACTCACACTACATGCTCTGGCATCTCGGGGCCCCGGTCAGCAGAACTGCCAGCCGGGCAGGACACGGAAGAGTAACAGGGTGAGTGTAGGACCAGTCCTAGCAGCCAGCGTGCTTGTGCCAGTGCCCACCTGGGTATGTCATTCCTGCCCCAATGTCCTTTAAAAGCCAGCTGAGTCCTGGCAGGTGTGGCTCAGCTGGTTGGAGCATTGACCTCTAGACCAAAAGGTCACAGGTTCAAATTCTGGGCAGGGCACACACACAGATTGCAGGTTTGATCGCTGATCAGGAGACAACTGATGGATGTTTCTCTCTTGCATCCAAGTTTCTCTGTCTCTTACTTTCTCTTTCTCTCTCTCTCCCCCTCCCTCCCTTCCTCTTTCTCTAAAAGCAATGAAAGAATTTCCTCAGGTAAGGACTTAAAAAAAAAAACCCAGCTGAGCTAAACATGCCTGGCCTGCAGCTACCCTGGTGACCCAGCTGCCCTGCAGAATCCAGCCAGGGAAGTGCAGGGGCCAGGGACAACAGTCAGTCGGGATCTACAGTCCTTCCCTAAGGCACTGTGATGCCACTTCCAGATACCCCACAAAAGAGAAGACCTGACAGTCCCAGTAAGGGACAGCAAGTAAAGCAGCTTCACATGTATCATCTCAGTCATGCACGATAACCACAGCATAGGTTTTTATCCCCAGTTGGGAGGTTAGAAAATAGAGGCAGATGGAAGAGAGGACCAAGAGATTAAAGAGACTCAAGAACCACATCGCTGGCGGGCATGCAAAACGGTACAGCCAACTCTGGAAAACTTTCGCGGTTTCTTACACAACTTGGCACGGAACTATAAGACCGAGCTTCTATACTTTCAGGTATTTATTCCAGAGAAATAAAAATTTACTTTCACACAAACACTTGTACACAAATGCACAGCAACTTTATTTGTAATAACCAAAACAACCCAGATGTCCTTAAACGGGTGAAGAGTTAAACTGTGGCACAGTCGAACCATAAAACAGTACTCAGCAAGATAAAGGTGTGGATTATTGATGCGACGTGAGTGAATTTCCAGAGGATTGTGTGTGGTGTGGGGAAGCCCATCCCAAAAGGTCACATACTTTATGATTCCATTTATATAGCATTCTTGAAATGACCCAAGTATAGAAATGGAAAACAGATTAGTGGGTGCCGAGGGTTGGGGGGAGTGGGTGTGGCTATAAAAGGACGACAGGGAGGACCCTTGCGGCAGTGGGATTGCTCTGTGTTTGGATCAGTGTCAACAGTATCCTGTCTGTCGCGTTGTGTTACAGTCGTGCAAGATGGCTCCACTGGGAGAAAGCGGGCAAGGGGTCTGTGCATTATTTCTCATAACTACATGTTAACTTACAATGGTCTCAAAATTGAGTTTAATTTAAAAAAAGAGAGAGAGACTCTAGAGACATGTAGCCCAAAATAATACTAAAGATCTGGTATTTGCTTTGAAATAATCCAGGGTTGAAGGAGAAGGCGGTGGGTGGGGGTAGAGATAACATAAGAGAGGCCATGAGCAGATAACTGCTGGAGCTGGGCGCTGGGTGCGCAGAGTTCATTGTGCTATTATCGCTACTTCCGCTATACTTGAAATTTCTGTAACAAAAGGTAGAGGAATAAAAGTCTCAGAGAGGATTCTCAGAGTCCTGCTTAGGGCCACACCACCTGTAAGAGAGACAAGACTTTAACCCCTGTCATCGGACTCTCTGAGCCGAGACAAACCCAGGCTCTTTCTGGATGTGAGCCACTGAAGGCAGGGCCCACTGCTGAGCTGTGCAGAGCCAGCCCAGCAGACTTCCGGACAGCACTGGTCTCCAAGGTGCCTGGATGGCCAGGCCTGTGAACCCCAAGGTGTCGCTCTCCAATCAGCGTGTGGGGCACTAAGCAGCCTGCCACAGGGGCAGCAATGCTGTGAGGGAGGCAGCCATCAGGGTCTAGGAGAGCCACTCTTCACCAGAGATGACACACGTCAGGCTGAGCGGGAGGCTGAGGAAACTGCAACTCCTGCCCTTCCTCAGCAGAAGATCTTGAGGTTCTCAGAGGCCACATAACAGAAAAACAGTGTGTTCGCCGGATCCACCTTGGAAACAGAATTGCCAGATGAACCTCCTTGTCCTCTGTTATGCACAGATGGCCAACCTCGCACAAGAGACCCCTTTGTGGAAGAAAGGTAGGCCTCACTCCAATGCCACATCCTTCCCAAAGCCTTCCCCAAATTCCTTAGCCAAAGGTGCACGCTCCTTTGCCCTCCCACAGCTCTGCTGCATAACAAGGTAACCCAAAACTCAGCGGCTGAGAACAACAAACCTTCATTATCTCACAGCTTCTGAGGCAAGTCCAGCACAGCTTAACTGGATGCCGCTGGCTCAGACACTGCAGTCATGTCACAGGTCACTCATGTGGCTGGCAGTGGGCCTCAGGCCCCCGTGGCTATTGGCCAGAGACATCAATTCCTTTCCACGCAGCCCCTGTACAGGGCAGCTCATAACATGGCAGCTGGCTTCCCCCAGAGCAAGGTCTCAGAGAGAGAGAGAGAGAGAGGAAGTAGCCAAGATGGAAGCCACGGTCTTTTGTAACATAAATTCCAGAAGTGTTATGTCATAACATTTAGCATATTCTATTTACCAGAGGCAAGTCAGTAGGTCCAGCCCACACCCAAGTGAAGAGCATGAACACCAGGAGGTAGGGTCCTTGAAGCCCCCTCGAGGCTGCCTACCATATACCCCAAGGCAGATGGTATTTGTATGACAGGGATTTCTAATCCCCCCCACACACACACTAGAAAATGAAGTCATGAGGACAAAACCCCCATCTGACCCATGTCCCTTCCCCTGTCCTCCCAGGCTCATGGTCGCTCTGTGTCTGAGAGCAGCAGTCACATGCCTGCCGCCTCCCACACTCTTGAGGAGAGGCAGGCCCAGATGGGCAGGTTCGGTACCACATGGCCCCACCTGCTCTGGCCCCAGCTGACTGGATCAACGACAGCAAACATAATCAACAGTTTACGACCTGTGGGATGGCCCGAAGATTCTCTTTCAGGATCTGAAATGGGGAAATACCAAGAGATGATGCCTGTTTGGGGGAAGTAATAACAAACCAAAGCCCCATGCAAGCTTCAGTTCCGTGAGAACAGAAAAAAACACATTTTTAAAAACACACTTGTGGAGAGAAGAAAAGGGAGAAGTGTAGACAGAAACAGACAGCTTCAGAGCGAGGGAAAGAGAAAAAATCACCAAAACAGACAGGGCCTGGGAGGCGCCCAAAGTTCTGAGGGCTCTCATTCCAGCCCCTCCCTTATAATCCCTCTGTCCTTGCACTGACTTGCCTGTGGCTCACTCATAGAGAGGGAGAAGGAAAGAGGAAGGGGCAGAGGGGGAAGAGCTTGGAAGGAGAGCATCTGGAGTCCTGGGAGGTCATCAGGTGAGGGTCAGGTCGCCCAGTCGGAACACTTGCAAGAGGGAGTCTACCTGAGGTCAGTCACCAAAGCAGCTCATGTTCCGAAGTTCACTCCTGTCCCAGGCGCTGTGACTTCCCCAAATTTCACAGCTCTGTCATTAACCACTCTAATGGGAAGGGCTTATTATGTGATAGCTGATGCTTTAACAAATATACCCATATTGCACTTGACTCCCCCAACGCAAGGTAGAAGGGAAACCATCGCCCACTGCACCACACTTGCTCACTTACCTCTTAGGGAGCAGTTACATCCCAGAGCTTAAGGTGCAAGTGAGATTAGGACAGGAGCCAGCTAAACCTGGTCAAGAAGTCAGACCTAAACCAGAGCAAGAAGTAGCATGAGGGAGGGAAGAAGTCAAAAAGCCAAGGTTTAAGGCAAATGAGACCTGCAATAACTCCCTGAGAGACAAACAGCATTTTATCATCAGATTTCAAAACCCACAAGGCTGATTCTATTCCCTTAGCAGAATCTCTTGGCTGCTGAGAGTCCTTTACCCATACATCCTGGGAATCACCCTCCCCCCACCCCATGGGCTTTCAGATTTTATATGAAAGTTAAGGTTCATGTCACATCACATCACACCTGACTTAGTACTCTCAAGGGTTCTCATGCCCCCAAAGGTCCGGCAGATACAGCCCTGCAGACTCTGTTCTTGGAGAGCCTGTCCTCTGGGGGCCCTTTTGATAGGCAGGGCAAGTGTTCAGGGACTTGGGGGAGACCTTCCAGGCCAAAGGAAGAGCTGAGCAAGCCCAGGAAGCAGGAAAGCAGAGCTTGCGTGTGACCAGAACAAGTTAAAGCAGCCACTGTGGCTGAAGAGCAGGATGACTGACGTGCAGGAGCAGCAAGAAACTATGCCGAAGGGGGACGCGGGCCCCACAGGAGAAGTCGGATCACCGATCCCTACAGCTGCGCCTGGAGGACCAGGCACAGCCAGGCACATTCCAAAGAATGTCCAGAAGCCAGAGTGGGTGGGGAAAAGAAAAGAAGAGCAGGACCAAGGTTCAGTCCAAGATGTTTAACCAAGAAGATCCGATCATCAGCAATTATACACTTGGTCTTAGCAGAGAAATTAAGTATCCTACAGTTGGATGAGGCACAAAGGTAGAGACAGAAAGAAGATGCCCGTTACTCTCTCCCCTAGAGGTGCTTCCTGAACTGGTGGGTTTGGGCTAGGACACCATCTGCAGACGCAGCACCCCTAGGGCATGCTGCTCAGCCTGAGACCTAGGTCTCCCAGAACACCCCTCACCCAGAACACCTCCCTTCTCCCCATCTCACCCTTAACTCTTCACCCTTCAAAGCCTGGCACAGACCTGCCTCTGAACTTCTCCTCTGAACTCTAGCAGAACTGACAGTACCTGGTCCACTCCTCATACAAATAATCCCACCGATCTCCCTTAGGTCCAGGCCCAGCGCTGCTGCTACTGCTCCCCTGCCCTCTGACCCCTGGCTGTGTGAGCACCCACTTGCTTGGGCTCTGTCCCCAACCAGAAGGCGAGCTCCCCAAGGGCAAGGCAGCAATACCCACTCCAGTGTCCAGCACACGGCAGAACAGCAGACCCTGCACAGGTGACGAGATGCCTAGAATAAACACTGCTCGAGCTCTTGACTACAGTAATAAAGGCTGGCTGATGCCTTTACTGGTAGCCAAGAATTTAAATGGGGATCTTGGAAAGTTAAAAGACAGAGTCTAATAGAGGGAAACAAAGTGAAAGACGTTACTATGCAATCAATTTTGTACAAAGTTAAGGTTCTCCCAAATTGCCTTCATTAGCTTACAAAGAGCCTCTAGCATTAAGTTAGTAGAAAGTGGTGAACTATTTTTAGCACTTTATGACAGCTGTTCCTCTTCCAAATAAGAGGCCTCAAATGCCTCAAATTTGCTCCATAGGAGCTGCCAGAAAATAGTTTTCACTGAAATCACAGGACAAGTGTTTATAACTTTTGTTCGGTATTTACTCAGATGTTTTCACTCAGGCAAGTTCCTGAATATCTGCTTTGCCTTTTGCTTTTTTCCACATGAGAATCCCTGGACCTCACGCCACGCCGAGCACTGGCAGTCCGGGCACCATCTGCTACACCAGGAATCAGAATCCTCTGTTTCCTCAAGGCACGAGGACCCAGCCCATCACAAAAGGGTTGTCCAGAAAATTCCACCCCTGTTTGTGATGAACCCACAAGGAACATCCAGTTTCTATGCAATTTGGACTTCATCTACAGCCAGTTCTAAATGGGCTTTAAAAAAAAATCGCTGCGGTGACCCCCAAAATAGATACAAGATACATATCTTGAAATAGTTCAAGATGCATACCTAACAAAAATGTATTCAGTTCACCTGAGAAACATTTATTGATTGCCCACATGCCTGGTTGTGTTCTAGGCACCAAGAACACTGCAGTGAATAAATGCATAGAACTTCCCACCCCTGTGGAGCCTATGTTTGCACAGGGAGACAGATGATGAAAAAAAGTCCAATGCATTATCTACTAGATGGTGATGAGAACTGGGAAGAAAAATAAAGCACGGCAGGCAGGGGTCATGGCACTTCAGAGGAGATGGTACGATTTTACACGGGAGCGTCAGCGATGCTACCCCCCTGAACGGGTGACATCTGGACAAAGGTCTAAAGGAGGAGGGAGGGAAGAGGGCACGGAGATGTCTGTGGGAAGAGTGGTCCGGGAGGAAGGAGCAGGGAAGCTGGGACCACTCCGCTGAGTGAGCAAGGGAGAGCTCGGCAGGAGCCAAGCTGACTGGCGGAGCTTCGGGCCCGGGGTGGGGGTGGGGGCACTGCAAGGCCACAAAGCCATGGAACCAAAGCTGTGGGGCTGGAACAGGAGGTACCCAAGCAACTGCCACTGAAAGCCCCTGTAAGGATGATAAAATGGCCAAATAGAATGTGGTCAATCGCCATAGGTGGCCAGTCTGCATCCTGGATTGTATCCAACCCCTCAGTCTGTAGGTGAGGACTGGCCACCTGAGCAGGGAAGGGCTTGCCCGTGTGCTCCCAAAAAGGTGGTAACTGAGTTAGAAATTGGAGTCAGCTGCACCTAGTGTGGCCTTTCTGGGTTATACAGAAGACGCCTGCTACCTCTTTCCCAGGACGGCCCTTCAGAGCAGCCAGGCGTCTCTGGTGTGCAGGCCCAGTTCCTTCAAGGGCTGATTTCAGGACCCCTCAGCTGCAGAGTTTCTTGTACTATCGACATTTTGGCCAAATAATCCTTTGCTGTGGGTCTGTGTTATGCATTGGAAGATGTTTAGTGGCACCCCCAGCCTCTACCCACTAGCAGCCAATAGTGGGAGACAGCCGACCTATTCAAAATATCCCAATCAACACAGTTATTGATGAAAATGAACAATGTGTCTTTTATTTTAAGGGAAAACTGTAACAGACTTTTTGGCCAACCCAATACGTCTCCCTTTTAAAACGACTCTGTACCAGGGGTCCCGCCACAATTCAAGATCCAGGAAACAGTCTTCCCGATGCTTCTGGGTCCGAGGCAACTTCAGGCATAACCAAAGCCACTTCAGATCTGCTCAGAGAGCAGTCACGGTATAAGCGACACCGTGAGTGAATAATTAAAATGCCACACCTAATGACAGGCTCCACTGCCATGCAG
>PVKM010048499.1:0-11175 GCA_004027735.1 Carollia perspicillata
AGGCAGAAATTGATGCTCCAATTCCCAGTAGGGTGATGCCTGCCCTTAACCATGTCTCAAGAATCAGAGACTTCCAAAAACTAGAATTTGTCATACTCCATTTAGTAAGGACAAATGCCAACTCTGAGAGGACTAAGTGCCCGAGGTCGAGGCACGCCCCCGTCCATCCCGAAGGCCACGTGCAGAGTTCAGTGACCAGGGAGGAGGCTCCCTCTTCACAGCCTGTGCACTAGCGGGAAGAGCTCCTTGGCTGTGCCTTCGTTCCCCTGCCGACCGGGGAGGTTGGGTGGCCAGTCGAAGAGCGAAGTGAAGTTCAGGCTGATGGAGACGGTTCCAGTTCAGCCTGCAAGCTTGTCTCAGAATTGGGTTCTCCACTCCCTCAACGCCGCGGCTCCTCCTATTGGAAGTCTGAACCGCTCGAGGCCTCTCTTCCTTCCTCTCTCCTTCCCCAGTTTCCTCTGCCCCAATTAAAACCAGGATGGAAAGCTTTGGCTGGCTGGACCCAATTATTGTACGCTGGCCCAAAGGGAGGGGCCTCCGTCATGGCCCCTCCAGAAATCTGGCTGGCTGGGCCTCCACCTTTCCCCTACTTAACTCAGCCCCCACCCATCCCTTCGGGCGTGGGTCTGGCTACCACGCCCGGCACTTGGCAGCACCAAACAGGCAAGGGGTCGACTTCTTCAGTCTTTTGGGACGAGGCAGTGGCACCCTCCCCTTCGGGTGTCAATGAGTTTGGATCAGATGGACTTTGATCCAAACGCCCTGGTTCTCAGACCTGGACGCCAAAGTCCAGCCAGATGCCTAAACCGCCCTTGAGAAGGAACCTAAAACGACATGACCCTGAGATTGAGGGAAGGTGTGAGCACCGCTCAGGACCTGGTGGGGTGCGGGCGAGTAGCCGGGGAGGGAGCGCTCCCAGGGCGGAGCTTGGGGGTGGGGAAGCTGAGAGTGCTGGGGCCGTCCCCCCCTCCGCCCCCGCTCCCCTCCAGGGAGAAGGGGCGTGTGCCAGCGGACGCGCGCTCCCGTGAAGGAGCGGTCTCACCGACAGAACGAGAGGCCCGTTTTTCCGTAAGCGAGTAGCAGGGCTGACTGGGAACGGCTAGGGCCAGTAGGCGCCGAGACCAAGAAGAGGGCACCATGGCTACCCTCCTGCTGCTGCTCCTGTTGCTGCTGTTGCCGCTACTGCTGCACCTCTGGCCTCAGTGGCGCTGGCTGGGAGCAGACTTGGCCTTCACGGTGCGCGCCCTACGCTGCAAGCGCGTGCTTCGAGCACGCGCTCTGGCCGCGGCCACAGCCGACCCGCAGGGTCCCGAGGGGGGTTGCAGCCTGGCCTGGCGCCTCGCGCAACTGGCTCGCCAGCGGCCGGCGCACACCTTCCTCATCCATGGCGCGCAGTGCTTCAGCTACGCTGAGGCCGAGCGCCAGAGCAACCGGGCGGCACGCGCCTTTCTGCGCGCACGGGGCTGGGAAGGGGTCAGCGGCTGCACTTCAGGGGGCGCCCGGGAGGGCGAGGGAACAGCCGGAAGCGGGGAGGCGCAGGCCACAAGGAATGGGAATGGCGCGGCCCCTCTGGCACCCGGAGCCACCGTGGCGCTGCTCCTTCCTGCCTCCCCGGAGTTCTTGTGGCTTTGGTTCGGGCTAGCCAAGGCTGGCCTGCAAACGGCCTTTGTGCCCACCGCCCTGCGCCGGGGACCTCTACTGCACTGCCTCCGCAGCTGCGGCGCGAGCGCGCTAGTGCTGGCACCAGGTAAGGCTGGAGCGCCCCGGGGGCGCCGCGCCCGCAGGAAAGGGGCGTGTCGTAAGTTGGAAGGGTTGGGCCCCGAAGGGACCGAGGAAGTTACCCTGGGGTTCGCAAAGGGTGGGGATACATCTCTGGATTTACGAAGAGATGGAGCTGGCTCTTTGGTTACCCCCAAATTCCCAAAAAGTCAGGCTCCAGGTCTCAGGTCTGTGATGGGGTGTCCATACTCTTCGCTCTCATCCCAGAGCAGTGCGGAGCAGGGAGAGTGGGGAGAGTGGCGGCACAAATAGGCTAGAGAGCAGGGAAGGCTTCTGGGTGGCTGTAGGTGGAGCCATGGAGCTTGGCGCTTTCCTATCGCATCCAGAGTTCCTGGGGTCACTGGAGCCTGACCTGCCGGCCCTGAGAGCCATGGGGCTCCACCTGTGGGCTGCAGGGCCTGAAACCCATTCTGCTGGAATCAGCGATTTGCTGGCTGAGGTCTCGGCTGAATTGGATGGGCCTGTGCCCGGGTACCTATCCGCTCCCCAGAGCATAATGGACACGTGCTTGTACATCTTCACCTCCGGCACTACTGGTGAGGGCTGGACACCATGCTTACTTCCCAGAAACTAAGGCAGAGGAAGGCAAGGGTCTGGGAACAGGAACAGGGACTCCTCAGCTCCCAGGCCACCCCTCCAGACCGCCTCCCCCGCCCCCAGAGGAGGTGCAGATCCCAGCATCTGTCCTCCCTTGACACTTCTCCCACCCCTGAGGGTTTCTCCACCTCCCTGAACGCCCCACATTTCCAAGGCAGCCTGGCTTCCCTTCTCAGCTTCACTCCTACCTCTGCCTCTTCCTGTGGGAAACCCAGCAGGAGCAGAGGGGGAAGCAGAGCTTGGAGCTGAGCCCCTTCCCCTGGTCTCCTCCCACCCTTAGGCCTTCCCAAGGCTGCTCGGATCAGTCACCTGAAGGTCCTGCAGTGCCAGGGGTTCTACCAGCTGTGTGGTGCCCACCAGGAGGACGTGATCTACCTGGCCCTCCCACTCTACCACATGTCCGGCTCCCTGTTGGGCATCGTGGGCTGCTTGGGCATTGGTCAGTCTCCCCCACCCAACCCCCTTTCAGGCCTTTAGAACACATTTAGCAAGTGCCTGCTGTGCTGCTAACTTGGGGTGTCCCTGAGTCCTTCAGGTAGAGAATCTGGAGCAAGGAGGAGGCAGGGCCTACTCTCCGGGAGCTCCTGATACAATGGAGAGTGTCCCCTGCTCGGACCTGCAGACTGAGCGATTTGGGGGGCCTCATGGGTCACAGAGCTCTGGCGTCCAGGGGCAAGGGGATCAAAGTGTCAGCCCAGGAGGAGGCAAAGGAAGAGGGCTCGGACTGGGTCGGGGAACAGAGATGGACTGTTTGGGGACAGGGAGAGGAAAAGGGCATTAACCTCTCTGAGGCACAGATGGAGATGGCAGAGGGCCACTCGGCCTGCCCACCCACAAGCGGGAATGCCGTAGGGAAGCTGTGCTACAGTGAAGGCTAGTGTTGGTCGGGGCTCCCCCTCATAGCCCTTAACCTCACCTCCTTCCTCCCTCCCGACTTTGGCAGGGGCCACAGTGGTGTTGAAGTCCAAGTTCTCAGCTGGTCAGTTCTGGGAGGACTGCCAGAAACACAGGGTGACCGTGTTCCAGTACATCGGGGAATTATGCCGCTATCTTGTCAACCAGCCCCCGGTGCGTGGGCACAGATGCTGGGCTGAGCTGCCAAGGCAGGAAGATGGGCAGCTGACAGGAGACACTGCGACAGTTGTCTGGGAGTCGGAGGGAGAGGCAGCAAGAAGTGGCAGGGTTGGGTGGGGAGCCTGGCGCTGTGGGACACCTGACGCGTAGGCCAACGAGCACCACAGTGGAAAGGGTTTCTAGGGAGTGGGGAACAGGACTTCACTTTGGGGAGCTGGCACATTGGTGTTGAAGCTCCTGCCCCTCTCTTACTCCTCACAGAGTCAGGCAGAACGTGGACATAAGGTCCGGCTGGCGGTGGGCAGTGGGCTGCGCCCAGACACCTGGGAGCGTTTTGTGCGGCGCTTCGGGCCCCTGCAGGTGCTGGAGACGTATGGGCTGACAGAGGGCAACGTGGCCACTTTCAACTACACGGGACAGCGAGGTGCTGTGGGCCGAGCTTCCTGGCTTTACAAGGTGAGGAGGAGGAAGGAAACTGGAGACCCCCGTGATAGCAGGGGTTGGCTGGGGGATCCCTCGTGCAACTGAAGTGACTCGGTGCCTGGGTCTCCCTTCCCCCAGCATGTCTTCCCCTTCTCTTTGATTCGCTACGATGTCACCACGGGGGAGCCACTTCGGGACACCCGAGGGCACTGTGTGGCCGCATCTCCAGGTTTGCGCCCAGGCGGGGTAGGTGGGGTGCTGAAGCCGGCAGAGCAGGATTAGCATTGGGGAGCGGGGCGCTGCAAGGGGGCAGCCACCCCTGACCCCAGCGACTCTGCCAGGTGAACCAGGGCTGCTGGTGACCCCGGTGAGCCAGCAGTCCCCGTTCCTGGGCTACGCTGGGGACCCAGAGCTGGCCAAGGGAAAGCTGCTCATGGATGTCTTCCGGCCTGGGGACGTTTTCTTCAACACTGGAGACCTGCTGGTCTGCGATGACCAAGGCTTCCTTCGCTTCCATGATCGAACTGGGGACACCTTCAGGTCTCTGTCCCTAATTTCCTGCCTCCTTCCTGGGCGTCTGATCTCTGGCCCAGGCCCCTGAACCTCAGCTGGCTAATTTGCCCCAGCCCAGCTCCTCACCTCCCCTCTCACCTCAGAGCTCCTAGACACCGCGTCCCGGTGACCATCTGGTACCCTGATGGTGACCATCTGGTACCCTGACATGCCCTCCCTCCCAGCTCTTCAGGCCCTGCCCCCTGACCCCTGGTTTTGTATCTCTGCACTCCGGCAGGTGGAAGGGGGAGAACGTGGCCACGACGGAGGTGGCAGAGGCCTTGGAGGCCCTGGACTTCCTCCAGGAGGTGAACGTCTATGGCGTCACCGTGCCAGGTGCCCAGCCGTGGGGGGTGGGGGGACCCGACCCATCTCCTTGAATTGGTGTGACTTGGGTGCAGGGAACATGAGGCTGAGCCTTGCCCCCACAACCCCAGGGCACGAAGGCAGGGCTGGAATGGCGGCACTGGTTCTGCGTCCCCCCAACTCACTGGACCTTGTGCAGCTCTACGACCGTGTTTCTGAGAACTTGCCGCCTTATGCCTGGCCCCGGTTCCTAAGGCTCCAGGTAACCGTCCGCTCCTGCTGTGGTCTCTCGCCCCATACATGCGTGGCAGTCGGTAGCTCCCAAACCCCACAAAAGGGCCCGCACATGATATACTCTGAAGAAACAAACACCTCCTTCCCAGACATGCTCCTCACCCCTTCATTTGTCTAGAGGTGGACCCTTCTCTTCCCTGCCACCTCCTCCCCTAAACCCTGACATCATTACCCACTGTCCCCAGACAGGCCCCTTAATAAAATGTAGGCAACTCACCTGAGCCGTCTGGGTGGAGTACCCATTTCTTCAACTCCCTCTGACCCCCTCTCCCCAGGAGTCTCTGGCCACCACAGAGACCTTCAAGCAGCAGAAGGTCCGGATGGCAAAGGAGGGTTTTGACCCCAGCACACTGTGCGACCCACTCTACATTTTAGACCAGGCCAGGGGGGCCTACCTGCCCCTCACACCTGCCCGGTATGGGGCCCTCCTGGCTGGGGACCTTCGAATCTGAGAGCCCTCCATGCGCAGCTGAAGGAGGGGCCGTGTGGGGCGGGGGCATTGAAGGTGTCCAGGGGCTGTCAGGGGTCTTTTCTACACAGATTTGTAGTCACAGTTTTGTAATAAATGTGGCCAGGGCCAGTTCGGCTGTCTTTCTCGTCTCCGGGACGTCGTGCCTCTCTGCTGTGGAACTGCTTTCCCTCGGGTGCTCGCTCCCAGCCCACGGCCCGGGCCCTCCTGCCCTGACTTCCGTGGGCCTCCGTGTTTCCTTGTCCTTGGAGAACCCTGGTGACTGACGTCTGTCTGTGCTCGTGTGCATCTAGCCGCAGTTTCGCTCCGAGTTCAGGGCCCCACTGCTTTCTCCCATGAGCTGTAGGCTCCCGGGGGACGGCTCGAAAAGCAGAGGTGATCAGAAGCACTGCCCCCAACTGCCTCACTGACCGGGACTCGATGGGGCCTGGGGAAGCAGCCCCATCAGGCAGTACAAAGGTTTGATTGGGGTGGGGAAGGGATACTCTAGGTGCCCCCTCCCCTCACGCTGTCTCTGATAATTCAGCCAGTGAGGAGGAAGGGTGGAGCCACACAGCCTCCCCAGATCAGATGTTCCCAGTCTTAATCTTAGTCAGATGTTCCCCAAAGTAGCAACCTGGGCTGGGGCCCCGCAGGTCCTGGGGAGAGTTTGACTGAAGTCCTCCCTCAGAGTAGGGCTCGGAGAGCGTGTGCACCTATGGCAGCAATCAAATGGAAAAAGGCCTCTCCTTGCCTGCCCGCCTGCCCGCCTGCCCCCAAAAATGGGGCATCAAAAAGTTGATCATTTATTTATTTTTAGAAGAGAGGGAGAGAAACATCAATGCATGGTTGCCCCTCACTGGGGACCTGGCCTGCAACCCAGGCATGTGTCCTGACCGGAAATTGAACCTGTGGCCCTTTGGTTTGCAGGCCAGCACTCAATCAACTGAGCCACACCAGTCAGACCCCAAAAAGTTGTCATTTAAAAGCTTGAAGTGATGAAGCTTCTGCTTCTCCTAGAACTAAAGTCCCCCCTGTTTTCAGTTGCGGGTCCTTGACATTTTCTGCTACTTTCCCTTGGCTTGTCTTTTCCCTTCCAACCCCTGACCCCAACATGAGAGGTCAGAGGCAGCACCCGACCACCAGCCTGGGGTCCATATGGCTAACTCTCCTGTTCCCAAATCCATACCTTGCCCTACCCTCCACCACCAAACCCAGTCCCGTGTCACTGACTAGCTGAGGCACACACGGGTGTAGGTGACATCTCCCCACACTGACCAACAAATGAGAAAATTGGCTCATTCTGTTCACCTCTGGAATCTGCCTAGGGTCTGTCTGGGGGTGGGGTGGCATGAAGTAAGCTTGGTAGCTGCTTCTCTTGGCCGGCAGGGGGCACCTCTGCACCAGCCCCCTCACAACCTTAACTCAGGTTTCCCAGGACTTTAGGCTGAGCAGCCGTCTCTTCCCTTGTGGAATCACACAAGTTTTCCCCACAATTCCTGTTTCAACTGGTCTAAATTTGCCCCGTCCAGTACGGTAGCTGCCAGCCTCACATAAATATCAGAGTACTCAAACTGTGTCTAGTCTGAGCAAGATGTGCTTTGAGTGTAAACTACACACCAGACTTCAGACCTAGTACCAAAAAGAGAATTGAAAGATTTCTTTATCCCTGGCTGGTGTGGCTCAGTGGCTTGAGCATCAGACTGTGAAGCAAAGGGTTACTAGTTCGATTCCCAGTCAGGGCACAAGCCTGAGTTGCAGGCCAGGTCCTCGGTAGGGGGCGTGTGAGAGGCAACCACACCTTGATGTTTCTCTCCCTCTTTCTCCCACCCTTCCCCTCTGTCTAAAAATAAAGTCTTTTTAAAAAAATCATATTTAAAATGAATTTCAATTTTTACTTTATAAACATTGCTACTAGAAAATTGAGAATAACACATGAAACCATGTTGTATTTCTACTGAACAGCACTGACCTAAATCCCGTCCCCACCTCTCACTCTGAAGACCCACAAACACCAGGTGCAACATGTCCGTTGTACTTGTCTGGTGACTGCTCTCGAGTAAGCGAGAACAGCTGGGAGGAGGCCTGTCCGTTCCAGTGGGTGGAGCCGGGCGGCTGAGCTGGTGTCGTGCTCTCCAGACGGCGCTCCAGCTCTGTGAACCAGCTTTGTCACAGAGGCTCTAGTTAGAGGTGGAAATTGAGAGCAGCAAGAAGCCACACTTTCAACCCAAAAGAATTAGGTTTCCCATTTATACAATTAAAAATAAACTCTGGCCCTGGTTCCTGTGGCTCAGTGGATTGAGTAACAGCCTGTGAACAAAAGGGTGGCTGGTTCAATTCCTGGTCGGAGCACATGCCTGGGCTGCAGGCCAGGTCCCCAGTTGGGGTACATGAGGGGCAACCACACACTGATATTTCTCTCCCTCTCCTTCTCCCTCCCTTCCCCGCTCTCTAAAAATAAAGAAATAAAATCTTTAAAATAAATAAATCTTGCTTTTTAAAAAAGGAACTATGTGACAGTTCACAAAGACGAAGTAGGTTGCTCCTTAGGTGGTTAGCTCCCTTTGTCAGGAGGCTGATCGGCCACTTTGGGATCCTGGAACGGGAGCGGCGGAACCAGAGAACTCGTCTCCGGGCCGCGAATCATGGCAACGTTCTTGGCTCAGTGTCTGTAGGAGCCAGAAAAGGGACAGTGGGATCAGAAAGACACTACCGGTTTTTCTCAGCCAGCAGGCTAAGAATGATATTTTCACACGGTTAAATAAATCAAAAGAATATTTCATGATGTAAAAATTATGTGGGATTCAGATCTCAGTGTTTATAAGTCATTTACTGGGACAGGCCACATTCATTCCTTCATACATTGTCTGGGGCTGCTTCTGTGTTACAAAAGCAGGGGTGAGTAGTGACAGAGACCGTATGGCCTGCAAAACACGAAATACTTACTATGTGGCCCCGGACAGAAACCCTCTGCCAACCCGTTCTAGGGCGCCCGCCCACCGGGCCGCTGGCTGCAGCTTCTCGCGCACAGGGGAGTAAGCCTGCGCTGGCCCAGGCCTGGTGGCTGCTCCCCGTGGGGCTCGACCGAAAGTTCCCCACCCCCGGCCCTGCTTAAGCCCCACGGACAGCCACGCTCACCTCTGAGAGCCCACCAGGAGGCAGGCCCCCAAGCACGGCCATGTCCCTGCGTGAAGGAGGCGGTGCAGGCGGGGGGGCGGGGGGGGGGCGCGGGGAGTGTGAGGAGTCACTACACGGGCCAGACCCGCCCTGCGCGCCTGCGACCCAGTAGGGCGCCTGCGCATTTGGATGCTGCCATCTCCACGCTCGCTGACACTAAAAGAAAAATGGAAGGGCCGGGCCAAAGTACCCGGAGTTCTCTTTGGGCTCTAGGGGGCAACTGCGGGGAGCAATTATTTTTTTTATTAGAGATATAATTCATATATCATAAAAACCACACTTCTGAAGAGTAAAGCTGACACCCTGGCTGGCGTGACTCAGTGGATTGAGCTCGAGGTGCAAACCAAAGGGTTTCGGGTTCAATTCCCAGTCAGGGCACAGGCCTGGGTTGCGGGCCGGGTCCCCAGTGGGGGGCACGTGAGAAGCAACCACACACTGATGTTTCTCTCCCACTCTTTCTCCTTCTCTTCCCCTCTCTCTAAAAAAAATATAAATAAAATATTTTTTAAAGTGAATTTTTAGTGTATTCAAAAACTTGTGCAACCATAGCCACTATCTAATTTAGAACATTTTCATCACCCAAAAAGAAACCCTTACCCATTGGCAGTCACTCTCCATTTCCCCTCCCACCGGCCTCTGGCAGCCGCCAATCTACACTGCGTCTCTGTGGGTTTATCTATTCTGGATATTGCATATGAGTGGAATCATACAATATACGATATGTGAGCTTTTGTGTTTGGTGACTTCCACTTACCATAACGTTTTCGAAGTTCATCCCTGTTGCTTCGTGTATCAGCACTTCATTCTTTTTATGGCCAAATAATATATTCTATTGGCTGTACATACCACAATTTGTTTATCGGTTGATGGAATTTGGGCTATTTCCAGTTTTTGGTACTTCTATAAATGTCAGTGTACAAGTTGTTGCGTGGACATATATTTTCAATTCTCTTGGGTGTGTAGCTAGGAGTGGAACTGCCGGGTCTTACGGAAACTCACTTACCTGTGTGAGGAACTGCCGAACTGTTGCCCTCAGAGGCTGCACCCTTTTATATTCCCACAAGCAATGTGTGAGGGCTCCGATTTTTCCATCTGCTCGCTAACACTTACTATTTGTCTTTTACCCGTAGCAGTCCTAGTGGGTGTGGTGCGGTATCTCATTGTGGGTTTGATTCGCACTTCCCTGGCGGCTAGCGATGTTGAACATCTTTTCATGTGCTTACCGGCCATATATTTTCCTTGGAGAAAGCCCTATTCAAATTCTTTCCTTGTTTTTTCATTTGGCTTATTTGCCTTTTTACTGTTGAGTTGTGAGAGGGTTTTTCCCTCCCATAATGTATTGTGGACTCAAGTGTCCTATCAGATATTGTAGTTTGCAAATATTTTCTCTCATTCTGTGGGTTGTTTTTTGACTTCTTTGATAGTGTCCTTTGAAAAACAAAGATTTCAAATTTCAACAAAGTACAATTTATCTACTTTTTCTGTACAGGGAGAATATTGCAAGTTAGTTTCTTGCTAAGGACAAATAAAGATGTTACATTTCATTGGGGAGTGTACTTGTTAGTAGTATTAGTGTTATTATTTGAAACTATTTTATGGCATATTGTATATATTGACACACGTATTAGGAGTCACTGTTTCCAGAGCAAAAGAACAAAAAAAATAAAATAAAATTAGTAAAGTAAAAAGTTGTTTTCTCATGCCCTGACTGGTGTGGCTCAGTGGGTTGGGCATTGTCCCAGAAACCAAAGGGTCACCAGTTCAATTCCTGGTCACGGCACATGCCCACATTGCAGGCCAGGTCCCCAGTTGGGGGCACACGAGAGGTGATGGCTATTTCTCTGACACACTGATGTTTTTCTTCCTCTCTTTTTCCCTCCTTTCCCCTCTCTCTAAAAGTAAATAAATACAATCTTTTTTAAAATTTTAAATTAATATATAAAATCTTTACAAAAATGTTCTTTGTATTTCACTGAGAAAGCCTAGAAGCAGTAAACAATCCAACAGCCATGAGATGTCCTGGTGCCCAGCTCCTTGGAGGGAGGGCCAATTCCAGGTCTAGGACCGGAAACACTCAGGATGAGGTTGAGGCATCTTGTACCAGGAAGCAAAAATATCAAAGAATGGGGTAAGAGCAAAAGGACACAGAGCTCCCACCGCCTAAAAGAGGGTGACCTGAATGTCAAAAAGATTAGTGAATGTGCAACACGTCGCTGTTCAGAGTGATACTGAAGGGCACGTGAGGACACAGGGAAACGGGCAGAGAAACCCCTGGGAGAGAGCACCGACAACTTACTCTGAAAACTAGCAGTTAACGAAGGACTTAAACATTTATCCCCGTGTGAGTTGTATTTCAGCGTTACCAAACTGTCCTAGTGGGTGAGGGAAAGTTTTTTACAAAAGACTTCTAGCCCTGGCTGGTGTGACTCAGTGGATTGACTGTGGGCTGAGAACCAAAGGGCTGCAGGTTTAATTCCCAGTCAGGGCACGTGCCTGGGTTGCAGGCCAGGTCCCCAGTTGGGGGT
>PVKM010048500.1:0-11189 GCA_004027735.1 Carollia perspicillata
ACATTCCTTGCTACGCCCAGTTGTTTGCCATTTTAAGAGGATAAAAGGTTAAAGTATGTGTGATATACAGCAAGGATCTAGATGTCAGAGTCTAGGGTTTTAGTTGAAAGTCCAACACTGAATCACTCTCTGGGCTTGGACAAAGCACTTCGCTTCTCTGGACCTGAGAGTCCCCATTTCTAAAATAACATTTAAACTAAATGAGTGCTATGGCCCGTTCATCTTACAATTCTGATTGCATTTCCTGACTAGCGCTGAGGAGACATGGGTCTGTGGAGGCCGGATAGCAGCATTACATTTTAAAGGGATTGAAAAAAATCAGCTCCAAACTTACCTTCAGAGGAGACTCTTATCCCTCAGAGGAGTGGTTTTGCTGCAGCTGCAGAGGTCAGCAGCTGTGGGAGGCTAATTTAGGTTGTCCCTGGCTCATTGGCAATCATGAGCCTTGATATACATTTGAAACACACTAAACACTCCTAATCACCTCAAGAAAGGGATAACTCATTATAACTGCACGCTAAGGAACTTCAGTGACATTAATTCTGCATTTGTGTATAAATAGATTACATTATTTAACTAAATCAGTTTGGGCAGCTGGAAGATACCCTTGTACTCACTTATCCCTGTGGAAGACTGAACAGTGATTAAAAGAGAATACCTCTTTAATTCCAGATGTCATATGCATCCCACAAGGAGGAGGTTTTGTAAAACTGTTATTATAGCCTTAGTCAAACCAAGCGTCTCCGTTAATGCCACAGCCAAATTTGGAGGTGAGGAGAAGAGCCCATTGCTCCATCTGGGACAAATTCGTTCTGGGTTTCTTTTTTCCCCTTCATTAGGAAGCGTGTTGTTCCACATCCCCTCCCCGCTTTGCCTAAGATTCTCATAGTTGAGAACCAGAACCTTCTGTTTGGTGGTTTCATTCCTTAACTTGGCCATCTGGAATGGCAGGTAGCACGTGGTCTCAAAGTGTGAGCTTCCCGATGGGAACAGGACCTCGTGGAATAACCTAACGTCTGGGACACATCTTGGCTCTATAAGCCTTGGATGCTAGGGTGTTTGTTTTTCCCTTTCTTCCCTAAAGAGAATGTTAAGTGGGTTACATTTGAAACATCTTTGTCCCTGTGGTGTAGAGAACTCATTTCTGACAGAAACTACCAAATGCATTAGACTTGATGGGCTCTGTGAGAACAACTTGCAAACTGACAGAGAAACTCAATTTGTTAAATCACTGTTATGAGTCAGACACTGTGTGAGGCAGGTTACATAATCTGTTAATTCTCATGCCTGGCTGCAGTGCTGGCTCCGCAGGCCTAACCACCTGTGCAGTGCACACAGGCCCACACTTAGAGGGACTATGTCCTGTTGTCGCCATCAAGGGATTTTTAGTGTTTTTCTAACAAAGTATCCTTTAGTTTTACGTTGTACCAGGATCTGCAAATTTTAGAGCTGGTCCTAGCTGGCTAACTATATAGTTATTTGTCTATGCACATGTGTTAACAGATGAAAAAAAAAGTCTGCTGAATCTCAAACTTAGGCCTTCCCGGCTCCAAATTGTATGCTTTTCCTTTTTTTCCCCTGAAAAATAAAACTTTGCAAAATATATGGTATTATCTCAAAAGAATTATGGAATCTGTACTTTAAAATATCCCACCTTACCCATTAAGGTGGGAAATGATAAAATAATGACAATAGAAATAATAACAATAATAATATTTCTGCAGGTATGGTATATAACTTTTTTTTCACATGTATACATGTACCAGTTATATAAATATACAGGAGAAAATAACTAGTTATAGCTGAGCCTTGGTAAATCATAAATCAAATAAATTATTTCAAACTACAAAGTCATTTCTGTCATACATTTAAGTGAGCTAATGTGACTTGTGCCAAATCACAAATTTCTCAAAGAGAAAAAACATTTCTGATAGTAAATAAGTCATGCTTGAACATTAACTATTAGACTTGAGGCCATTTTTAAATAACTGCATTTCTTTTCCTGGCAGAGAAATGTGTCATCCATTTAGGGTTCATAGGCTGTGGGCTGTGTTCAAGCCTTTATGTTAAAGCCCACATTTTAAAAGTATATAAATAATTCGTATACAAACATGAAGCAAATATATATTGAGCACATATATTGAGCATAGATGTGCCAGACACTGTAGTCACACACAGAACACAAATATTAATACGTAAACTCATCAGATATATTCTAAGTGCCAGCATGGGCTGGGGACTGTGTTAGCCATTAGTGATAGAGAGCAAACAGGCATATACTTCCTCCTGTACTCTAAAATTTCATACTATAGCAGGAAAGAAAGATATTTTTTAAACAAGTTAAAGAACGTATGAAGCATGATATGAAAGATACATGCAGGAGCTTGTAGAATCCCATTTTTTGGTGGACTTTCCCAGGACAGATCACAGCCAAGTGGGGAGACAGACTCACCAATGGTTTTAAAATAAGCAAAGCTCCAAGTTAGGAAAAAAGCAGCAAGCTGGGGGAATCCAGAGGAAAGGCCATTTGATCTAGAGTGGTGGGTGGGAACCCAGGAGACTGGTCAGGGTCCTCAAAAGAGGCATCCTTGGAGTTTAGCACGTGGCAACCCCAACTCCGCCACAGTTTCCTTGTCGGCAAAATGGAGGTTGGAGAAAGAAAGGATGGTCTCCTCAAACTGAGGGTTTCCTGCCAGCTTGGAGAACTCAGATTTAGTGATTTCAAGAGGCAATCTAGAATGAGGTTGAGAAGAGGTGGAAGCGATGTCCAGTTAAGGAAAGAAAGCCAGAGAAAGCTTGGGGCTAGGAGAATGCGGGCCACATTGCAACAGCAGCCATCACAATCACAATAATAACAGAATTTTCCCAGGGTAAGGGCTGGCACTGTGTTCAGTGTTTTACATGCATTGTTTTTAATTCTCACTGCACCAGCATCATGTCTCAATTTACTAATCTGATTGCAGCTAATGCACATCTATCTATTCAGTGTCTTTTACTCTGCACCTTTTCCCTGGCTGCTTCCCCGGCTCTGATCTTCATCCACACTCACCAAGACATCTGTTTCAGCCTTGTAACTTCTGATAGCTCTGCTTCCAGCACAGTTTCTACTGCAGCCAAAATTGCTTTACCAAGATAAGGAGCTAACTCTTTCCCTGCCTTAGAACAAGTGGGGACTCTTACTGTATCCAGTATATAGGAGAGATTCTTACTATATCCAGGATATAGGTCAAACACTTTACCTGGCAGTCATCATTACCCACAACCTAGTCCCAACCCACCTCCTGTCCTTACCCAAAACACCATGCTGTGTGATAAAAGGAATAGAATTTAAAATCAGTCGTGGGTTCAAATCCTGAGCCTTAGGTAGCTAAGCAATCTTGGGTAAGTCAATTAGCTTATCTGAGCTTCAGTTTCTTCATCTTTAAGAAGGGATTACATGAGAGAATAAGAGAGACAAATGCTTAGCTCTAAGAATTTGGCCACATGGCAGGGGAACATAGTAACCAAAGCAGAACACCATGTCAAGACAAATTGCCTGGAGGCTATATTTCTAAGGGTTTGTAAGGAAGCCTGAATTAGACTGTGCCTTGGGTGAACATATTTTAAGGAATACAGAGAAAAGACTGACCTTCCCTCAGGTAGGGTTGGTACCCAGCTGTTCTCACCAATGCAATACATTAAATTATAGTATCTTTCTTATTCTGTACTACAGGTTCCTTAAAGAGAAAAAAAAGCAAGTTTTACTCAGCATACTGAGCATCTATTTTCTCACCTGTAGAATAGGAATAATAATAGTAGTCACCTCATGGAGTTGTGAGAGTTGATCTATATGATCCATATAGATGCTTAGAAAATTCCTGCCCATCCCACACTGACAACTCCATTAACGTGCATGAGACATTGGTGTTTACAGTGTGAATAGTCTGAAGCCTTCGCTCCATCCCAGTGCTTGCCTAAGAATGGGCGACCCAAGGTCAAAGTGATACGGGGGCATGGATTCCTTAGCTATAGTAATAGTAAATCTCTTCACAAAACTGGACTCAGATTTCCCTGTTTATATTTATGACTATGAGAAAAAAAGTGGCAATGCTTACACTGGTGAGAAACCAATAGAACTGTGACTAATGTTTCATAATGGACAAGGTTTGTCTTATGTATTGAATCAGTTCTATCCATTTCTGACAGTTAAATGTTATCTCCTCCCTGGCTGAAGCCTTACATTGGGATATGGGAGTGAGGTAGATATTGGCTCCTGGGAGATGCAGGGTAACTCATCATGTTCCTTCATCGTCCTACCTGACACTGTGCTTTCATGTTCAGCAAATGTCTTTTCACTTGGGTGAGACGACAGTAATTATAGTGCAAACAGTTTGACTTAGTAGCCACAAAGAACTGATTCCTTTCCCAGGTTCATTTCCTCCTAACGCTATAGCCCAGAGCAATTTAACCTCCCTGAACTTCAGCTTTCTTATCTGTGAAATAAGAACACCTATATATGTAAGCATTGCATAGATTCAAGATGGCAATGCCTATGATGCACCTTCCATAAAACCTGGTAGAGGCTAAGTGATCAATTAGTGGTATCCAACAAAATTCACCTACTATGAAAACTTTCTCTTGACAGACTAACATTGCCTCCGAATTTATAACTCTTCATTCTTAACATTGGTGAATCCATTTTGGAACAAGTCAAGTGAGCCTTGTGTTCTAGATCCTGGCAGAATCTTTATATTGCCAGCAAACACATTCTTTAACAGGATACAATATTCTTCTAACAGGTTTATTCTTGCATCCAGAGCTTCATTATGATTCAGTCATCACTCTAATTTGGTTCAGCTCATAAAACATCTGTTCACTTAGCAGATCAGCCCCTTTTTCAGATATTAGTCTAAATGAGTTCTAATGTACTTGCTATCACCACCCCCTCCCCGCCCCAAGCAACTCCCTAAATAAGCATTTGCTCAATATGGAGCAAGTCTTTGAATTGAAGGGAAAAAATAGTATCTATATTTTGTAATCTTCCCCAAGATCTTTTCCTTCTTTTAAAAGATGCAGCCATACAAAAAAAAAAAAAAAAAGGCAATGTCAATGGCGTTATTTTTGCACTACTCACCATCACAGGACCAGGCAGCTGTCCATGGGCTCAGTAATTCTATTACCTGGTAATGCCCTGGACACAGGTGGTATTCCACTGAGTCCAGGTCAATAAGCATATTGAGTACATATTTAGTTCCAGGTTCTGAGGGAAAAGATAATTTGTACAAACTATGTCTTTCAGGGCCTTATATTCTCTTAGAGATAAATGTATAAGGGGTTAGAAAAAACACCACGGGGAATTGGGCTGTGTAAATCTAGACTGCAGCCCTCCCAGGCCAGGAATGGCTAGAATCCAGACTATTTCAGACATTTCAGGGTTCCAGGCACTACTTCTGTGTTCTGAAGGATGAAGAGCTGGAATGTAATCCCACACTACTATGAACTAGCTAAACAGGTATTGGGTTACACCCATATCAATAGTGCTACCAATATTTGGGCTGCTTACAACAATATTAATCATGACAATATATCATAAAATACTTTGTCAACCATAAAATCTTATATTCACATTAGGATTCAGGATTTTCCATATTTATTATTCAAAGAACCATGCAGGTATTCAATAGGCTAGAAAGTGAGCTAAAATCCAGAATGCACAGAAAGCTGAAAGAGTTACCCGCCTAGGTCTGCAGCAAAGCCTGCCAATCACTGGGTCCTGTGAACAAGTCTTTTCCCTGCCTATCCCCAATTCCCACCTTAAGTAGAACACACCTCTCTAGACTGACCTAAATAAATGTATATCATTAATTGCCTCATGAAAACTCTTGCAAAGGGCTTCTTTCCTTTTCCTGTCCAATATTTTAACATGTTTTTAGCATTTATATGCTAGGCTCTATTTTAAGCACTTAATAGTTATCAACACATTTATTTACCCCAATAACTATATTTTCATTTTGAAGATGAGAAAAGGCACAGAGAAGATTAAATAACTTATCCCAGGTTATACAGCCAGTATGTGTCACAGGTGTAGATCATTCACAGGTAGTCTTGCTCCAAAGGTAACAGCCTTAACCACTATGCTACTGATGTTAACATAATTAAATGTTGGTGTCATAAATATTATGCTGCTAGCTCTATGGGAGAGATGCTGTCTCTCGTGTGGATTTTATGTTCTGTATTTTAATATTTCTTCTATTACCATTTAGTCACCTTATACTCCCTCCCCCCACAATCACCACACTGTTGTCCATGTCCATGAGTCCTTTTTTCCTTTTTGCTCAATCCCTCCACCCCCTAACCTCCCTCCCCCATAACTGACATCCTACTCTCTATCTATGAGTTTGTCTCTGTTTTGCTTGTTAGTTCTGTTTGTTCACTAGATTCCATATGAGTGAAATCATATGATGCTTGTCTTCCTCTGAATGGCTTATTTCACTTAGCATAATGTTCTCCAGATCCATCTATACTTTTGCAAAGGGTAAAACTTTCTTCTTTTACATAGCCAAG
This sequence comes from Carollia perspicillata, assembly GCA_004027735.1. Classification (NCBI taxonomy): domain Eukaryota; kingdom Metazoa; phylum Chordata; class Mammalia; order Chiroptera; family Phyllostomidae; genus Carollia; species Carollia perspicillata. The sequence goes on from PVKM010048500.1 coordinate 6,544, forward strand.
TAGTATCTCATTGTGTAAATGTCCCATACCTGTTTTATTCATTCAACTACTGATAGACACCTGGGCTGCCTCTGTATCTTGGCAACAGAAAACAACACTGCAATGAATGTAGGGGTGTTTATGTTCTTTCAAATCAGTGTTTTGGGTTCCTCCAGATATATTCCTAGAATTGGGATCACTGAGTCAAAAGGCAAATCCATTTTTAATTTTGGGGGGTATCTCTATATTGCTTTCCACAGTGGCTACAACAATCTGCATTCCCACCAACAGTGCAAGAGTGTTCCCCTTTTTCTACATCCTTGCCAGCACTTGTTTTTTTTATTTATTAATGATAGCCATTCTGACAGGTATGAGATGGTATCATATTGTGGTATTAATCTACATCTCTCTGATGATTAGTGATGCTGAGCATCTTTTCACATGTCTATTGGCCATCTGTATGTCCTCTTTGAAAAAGTGTCTATTCAGGTTTTTTGCCCATTTTTTTTAACTTTTTTATTGATTATGCCATTACAGTTCTCCCATTACCCCCTTCATTCCCCTCCACCCTGCCAACCCCCTCCCACCCACACTCCCCCTCTTTAGTTCTTGTCCATGTATCATAAGTTCTTTATTTTGCCCATTTTTTAAATTGGGTTGTTTGTTGGGGTGTGGAGTTGGTGTTGGCTTTGTAAGTTCTTTATAAATGTTGAATATTAAACCCTTATCACATGTATTGGAAAATATGTTCTCCCCTTCAGTGGGTTGTCTTTTTATTTTGTTGATGGGTTCCTTTGCTGTGCAAAAGCATCTTAGTTTGATGAACTCCCATTTGTTTATTTTTCTTCCTTTTGTTTCCCTTGCCTGAGGAGATATATCAGAAAAAAAATATTACACAAAAAATGTTGGAGATTTTACTGCCTATATTTTCTTCTGAGATTTTTATGGTTTTTAGTCTAACATTTAAATCTTTAATCCATTTTAAGTTTAGTTTGTGGTATAAGAAGGTGGTCTAATTTCATTTTCTGCACATGTCTGTCCAATTTTGCCAACACTGTTTATTGAATAAACTATTGTCAGCCCATTATATGAGCTTGCTTCTTCTGCCAAATGTTAATTGTCTTTAAAGGTATAGATTTATTTCTGGGCTCTCTATTCTGTTCCATTGAGCTATGTATTTGTTTCTATGCCAGTACCATGCTGTTTGATTACAGTGGCCTTATAGTATAGTTTCTTATCAGGTAGCGTGATTCCTCCAACTTTGTTCTTCTTTCTCAGGATCACTGTTGCTATGTGGGGTCTTATGTGGTTCCATATAAATTTTTGAAATATTCTGCTTCTGTGAAATATGTCATTGAAATCTTGATAGGAATTGTGTTGAATCTCTAGATTGCTTTGGACAGTATGTGCATTTTAATAAGGTTAATTCTTCCTATCCATGAACCTAGTATGTACTTCCATTTATTTGATCTTCTTCAATGTCTTTTTCAGTGTCTTATAGTTTTCCAAATATAGGTCTTTTAAATCTTTGGTTAGGTTTATTCCTGAGTATTTTATTGTTTTTTGAAGCAATTGTGAATGGGATTGGTTTCTTAATTTCCCTTTCTGTTAGTTCATTATTGGCATATAAAAATGCCATTGAATCCTGGATATTAATTTTGTGTCCTCCTACTTTGTCAAATTCACTTGTCAGTTTTAGTAGTTCCTTGGTGGAATCTTTAAGGTTCTCTATATACAGTATCATGCCATCTGCAAATGAAGACACTTTTACTTCTTCCTTTCCAATTAGAATTCCTTTTATTTATTTCTTTTGTCTGATTGCTATGGCTAGGGCTCGTAGTACTATGTTGAATAAAAGAGGTGAAAGCAGACATCCCTGCCTTATGTTTGTAGTTTTTGCCCATGGATTTGATGCTGACAGTAGGTTTGTCATATATGGCCTTTATTCTGTTTAGGTATGTTCCCTCTATTCCCATTTTGCTGAGAATTCTTATCATAAATAGGTGCTGGATTTTATCAAATGCTTTCTCTGCATCTATTGATAGAATCATGTGTTTTTTATCCTTCATTATTATGCTTATGTGGTGAATCACATTTATTGATTTGAGAGTGTTGTACCAACCTTGAATTCTCAAAATACATCCCACTTGTTCATGGTGAATGATATTTTTCATGCATTGCTGTATTCAATTTGCTAATATTTTGTCGAGGATATTAGTATCTATGCTTATCAGGAATATTGGCCTATAGTTTTCTATTTTTGTAATGCCTTTATCTAATTTTGGGATTAGGATAATGGTGGCCTCATAAAATGAGATTGAGAACCTTCCCTTCTCTTGAAAAAGTTTGAGAAATAGAGGTATCAATTCATTACCTCTATTCATTAACATGTTCAGTAAAATTCACCTGTGAAGCCATCTGGTCCAGGGCTTTGGTTTGTTGGGAGTTTTTTTATTACTGCTTCAATTTTGCTATGTGTAATCTGTCTATTCAGATTCTGAGATTCTCCCTGGTTTAATATTGGAAGATTATATGTTTCTAGGAATTTATTCATGTTGTCTAGGTTGTCCAGTTTGTTGGCATAAAATTGTTTATAATATTTTCTTACAATCCTTTTCATTTCTTTGATATCAGTAGTTATTTCTCCACTTTCATTTCTGATTTTAATTTGAGCCCCCTCTCTTTTTTTCTTGATGAGTCTGATTAAAGGTTTGTCAATCTTGTTTATCTTTTCAGAAAACCAGCTGTTGGATTCATTGGTCTTTTGTATCACTTTTTTAAAGATTCTATTTCATTTATTTCTTCTCTTACCTTTATTATTTTCTTCCTTCTATTCACTTTGGGATTTGTATGTTGTTCTTTTTCAAGTTCCTTTAAGTGTAAAGTTAAATTGCTTTTTGAACTCTTTCTTGTTTCTTGAGATAGGCCTGTATTGCTATGCCTTCCCCTCCTAGGATTGCTTTTCCTGTGTCCCACAGATTTTGGATTATTACATGTTCATTTTCATTTCTTTCAAGGTATTTTCTGATTTCTGTCTTGATCTCATTGTTGACCAATTCATTGTCCAATAAAATGCTATTTGGTTTCCATGTCTTTGTGTGTTTTTCAATATTCTTCTTATGATTGATTTCTAGTTTCATAGCATTTGGTTATAGAAGATGCCTGATATTATTTTAATCTTCTTAAGTTTATTGAGACTTGTTTTGTGCTCTAACATGTGGTTTATCCCAGAAAATGTTCCATGAACAATATGCACTGTAGTTTGCCATGTATAATGCGCACCCACGATTTTGGCCCAAATTCAGGAAAAAATCAGGTTTCCCTCACACTGGCTGCTTCTGTCTTGGCATCTGAAGAAGCTTTTCTTCCTATTGCCTCCACAATCTGATGACACTCTGTGGGAGGAGGTCCAAAGTGTCTCTTGGCAGCTCTGTTGCCATGCTTTTTAGCACATTTAGTAACTTTTAGCTTAAAGCTTGCAGTGTATGAAAATCATTTTGACATTTTGCAAAGGGTTTTTCAAAAATTTCTCCTGCCTCGAGTGTGCAAAGAGAAATGTTGCACAGTTCACCCTGTGGTAATGAAGTCGGCGTCACCTGTCTTACCAAGGGGATAAATAACAATCAGCATCTTTTATCTTACTCTGAGGATCACAATGTGCTGCTATTTGTTTCTTTTCATTGAATCAGTCACTAAAACTACTTTCATTGCAAGTTCGTTGTAAATTCAACAAAACTGATCATCATATTCCTGGGTATTGTTTTGTGTATGGATATTGTTATTCCTTTCTAGAGTTATACCTTTAACCTATAAATAAAATAAAAGAATTAAAAACATTTGCATAGCTACAGAATTAGTACTACCCACATATAATGTGCATCCTTATTTTAACCTAAAAATTTTCAGCAAAGGAAGTGCACATTATACACAGCAAACTATGGTATATTCTGCTCCTTTTCAGTGAAATGCTCTGAAGATATCAATTAAATCCATTTAATCTAGCGTGGCATTTAAGGCCACTCTTTCCTTGTTGACTTTCTGTTACAAGGATCTATCCATTGAAGTCAATGGAGTGTTAAAATCCCCAACTATAACTATTTCTGTCAGTCTCTCCTTTTATGTCCATCAAGATTTGCTTCATATATTTAGGTGCTGCCATGTTGGGTGCATAAATGTTTACTAGGTTGATATCCTCTTGTTAGATCATTCCCTTTATCATTATATAGTGTCTTTCCTTGTCTCTTTCTTTAGCCTTGATTTTAAAGTCTATTTTGTCAAATATAAGTATTGCTACCTCAGCTTTTTTTCCCTTTCCATTTGCATGAAATATATTTACCTTTACTTTTAGTCTGTGGGTATCTTTCAATCTGAGGTGGGTCTCTTGGAGGCAGCATATATATGGGTCTTGTTTTCTTATCTATTCAGCTACCCTGTGTCTTTTGTTTGGAGCATTTAAGCCATTTACATTTAAGATGATTATTGATAGATATGAATTTAAAGCCATTTTATTGTTAAACTATTTTCTTCTTTTTTTTTCTTTCTCTTTTTCTTCTTCTTATTAAAGCAAGCCCTTTAACACTTTTTGGAGTATTGGCTTGGTGTTAACAGACTCCTCTAGCTTTTTCTTGTCTGAGAAGCTCCTTATTTCTCTTCTGATTTTAAATAAT